>JASVER010000094.1:396352-500900 GCA_030449065.1 Oceanodroma leucorhoa
ACCAGGCATACAGATATTTACTGACTTTATTTAGGGTTATGTAAATTGCCTGTTTGAAAATCTGTTTGAAAAATAATAGCAAATTCCTAAGCAATTWAAAAAAGTAGGTATTTGACTTATGACTGTTCGGTTTCACTTTCTCTTTCAGCTATCTGCCAAAATTGGCAGAGACTTCTAGCCCTAGTCACTTACAAAATATGAAAATATTTATTTTCCTRTTGTATTAAATCGTAGACCATATCCACAGTTGTTTAAAATCAACGCAGCTTCAATAAAAGAGTCATGTTAGCTGAGGATCTTGCCCTAAGCATTTTTTTAAACACTATGAACGTAAGGGTGAAATTAATTCTCAGAGGACAGGGCTTTAAACACATGAATAATCCCACAAATTTCAGTGAACATAAATCTTTGCAGGATTAGGACCTCGCACCGCACTGAGGCCCCTTTGAAAATATGACTCACTCATTTGTTATATAAATACGTATAAACTTAACTTACCCCTCAAAACCTTTGGGAACAGCACCAGTTCCAGGCAACTTCAAATGTTGCTGTTGTCAGTTATGAAGAATATAGCTGCAATTAAAGGCACTGAGAGTGACTAATAAATAATTTACATAAGCTCAGTGTTCTGGGAACGTGCCAGGTAAGACTACAATGATTCAGCCATACGGGGTAAACCGAGCGAGAAAGAGAGGCTGGTCCATTATTTCCGCTGAAACTGAATTAGCAAACCCTAGCTCTGGTCATTGTCCAGTCAGTCGGGACTTGTCATTCTCTGGCGAATGCCCATTTGCTTTCACAGCTTTCCTCACTCACAACATAACCCCTTCCGCAAGCAACTGAGCAGGCTGAGTGGGAAGCGGAAGACCCTGCTCGATTCTGGTTTTCAAGAACGATTTTGAGTGTTCATTTTGAGAAAGCGTGAGAAGCTTGAATTTTTTGGGACAGTTCTGAGCAATGTCCATCTCCAAGGACATCTCTCGGGAGATAAGCACCCAAAAATGGTTAGGCATTTCTGAAAATTCGTGTACCGAGACTTGAATTAATCCTCTATCTCCTTTATCCATTTAAGAACCACAACGGGCCTTRTCTTTTGGTGAATTTACTCTGAAATACTCTGAAACATCGTCCATTGTCTGTGGTCATTGTCAGTGTCACCATCTTAGTTCTCACTAAAGCATAAAAACATTAAAAGAAACTGAAGGTCTAGTTTAACCTGCAAATAAGGCCCTTGCTGCAATATGTGACTGCACACAGAAGGGTGAAGGGCTCAAACATGTTTTGTTCCATAAAAATTTGCCAGAATTTCATCTTTGTCAATTTTCTTTTTCAGCCATGACTGGTCTTGTCGTTCCCCCGATGTAAGGAAGAGGCAGCTTTGCTCCTCTCCCTCTTCCCTTTTTTCCTCTTTTTTTCATTTTTCTTTTACAGCACAAAACTACTTATTGTGATGGACCACTAAAAAGAAAAAAATAGCACTACAAGCTCTTTTTGGGGGGAAAGCCAGGCCCAGGAAAAAAAAGGAACATTTTTTATGGATTGGACAAGAGAGAAGTCTGCATCTTTTACCTGTTTCATATTTCTGACACAACCACATCAACTCCTAAAACATTGTGAATGAAGAACCAGCCGGGAGCCAGGATGAACAGCAGTTGGCAGAACGGAATCAGAAATGCAAAGTCTTTCTTGAAAGACGTGAAACCTTCCTMAGATTTGTAAAATATTAAAAGGAGAAAGAAATTGGCAAAATGATTCAAGCTTGATATTTTGGATACAACTTGTTTTACTTTGTAGGGGAAAAAAGTTGAAGTTTCTATTTTCTATGGAGCCTTTCAGATATCGATTTAGTTTATGCAGAAAAAAATTCAACAAAACAGGGTACCAGCATGAAAGAATTTCTAGGACAAACTGACATGAATGATGGAACTTTGGTGTATGTGTGTATTTGCTTATAGTTTAACCTCTTTAAAAAAATGTAAGATGTTTTACAATTATTTAAATAAATAAACTTGTAACTTATTGTATGTAGAGGTAGAAATTAAACCCTTTTTTGGATTTTTTCCTCCAGTTGTACAATGAAGAAAAATGATGCAAAAATGTAGTGATAAGTTTGAGATATATTATTACTGCTGCAATTGCTCCTCACTTCCTCCCTCTTACTGAATTCATGTGCAAGGATGTATAGGATTCTTTCTGATTAACAAAATCATCAGAAACTTTTACATACATTGTGGTATACAGGTCACTAATTCATGTATGAATTTTCACCCTCCTCATCTTTCCCCCTTACATTTTTTGTTTCAATTAAACTATTCAGGTACTAAGATTAAGTGGTAAGTTTCAAAGACCCTGCGGGCAAATGAGTGGCACTTAGGGATTTGAACGAATCAGATTTTTCATGAGGTACTGAGTTTATTTTATAGATTCAATGTATGAATTAGGAGGGAAAGGGTTCTCTAACATTGTTTTTCCATGTAGTTAGAACACCTTAAGTTCAGTTATACTTCATATTAAGGGTGCATTTATAAAGGGTAAATACATATTTGAATAATTTATGCACTTTTATCCTGAGTCATTAAAAATGGTAAGTATTTTCCACTTATATATTGAAGTTCATAGAAGTAATCAATTGCTTTGAATTTTTCTGCATTTTAGCATAAAAAAAGTTTAGTTCTCCTTTGCATCTCCTCTCCTGGAACTGGAAGGTGAGAACAAGTCTGATTAAAAAAATCACTAGTTATCTGACTAAACCAGAGACCACTCAAAAGAATGTGATTGTTGGAAAGCCATTTTTAGAGAAAAAAAATCAGCTACACTACTTACACCCCACTACAATACACACGATTCATAGCTGCATGAATAGTTGTTCCTATGATAACATCTTTATGTTAATAAATAAACCCTTAATATATGGCCCCTGAAACTGTACTTGTCCATTTGCCCAGTAGTTTTGTCGATGGGTAAGTACAATAGTGTTCTTGGTGATCCTTATATATGGTAGAAGATGTTCAATTCAGTACTGGACCCAGGATGGTGATCAGCTGTGACAACTTGCGTGGCTGAGGTAATTTGGAGCTCATTTGGAGCTACTGTGGAGCTAATTTGGATTAGTAATAGACTAGAAAGCCTCTATCTAGATCCATGGTTCAAATCCAGCTGCAGTGATTCCTGACCAAGGGGCTTGGTGGTGTGTGTGGCATATGACTTGATAGACCCTCACCTAACGGGCGGGCTTTTGGCGCAGGACTGCGTGTTGCAAATATGTAAAATCTTTCCTTTAAGTAGCCCCGGGCAGGAAAGCTGACTGCCTGTGAGCCAGCTTCTGGCGCAGRCCGCGAGAGCAGGTCCTCCTCGAAGCTCCATTTTCATAGTGTAGCGTAGAGTTCAGCTTGTGAGAGAAACGTATTTAATATACATGAAGGTTTACGGGATGTGTTTCTTAACCAGAACGTGGCACGGCAGAGAAGCCAGGGGACTGGAAAGACAAAGAATCTGGGCTACTCCTCTCGTTCCTAAAGATGGTACATTTGTCGGGAAGCGGCTTCGTACTACTCCTGACTATGCTGTGAGGTTTTGGCAGGGGCTTCATTAGCTGCCTTTTCAATGCTATTGAGTTCAGTTTTTAAAAGGTGGAGGGGGTTTACTGTCTTCTAAAACTCAAGGCTCAATTTATCCTATCAGCAAAAATGGCAATTAGAAGCAACTTTAAAGAGAGATTTGGTGGGAATAAWGTGTTTTTAAGAAGCATGAATATAGTTAGTCAGGGTCTTACAGTCAGGTTACTGACAGCGTCTACATTCCAGAAAAGATGAAATAAAATAACTCACCGTTAATTGTGGTTGCAAGTTCATTGACACTGCAGGTTCTTTGCACGCCCTTCATGSCAGCCGGGAAGTAGCAGTCACTGGAGGTCAGCGAGGCAACCAGCCTCGAAGCCAGGCGATCTCTGAAATAGGAGAGAACCGCAGGTGTTAAGAGGTCTGGAGTTGTGACTGGGTGCTGCTGTACGCTCACCGTCGATAACGCAACAGGGCGCACTGCCTGACCTGACCACTGCTATTCAGAACAAAAAAGTATTTCGTACATTCTAGAGGTACCGATATCCCAGCAGGGCTAGGAGTGGGAGGTACAAATTCATGTTTGGAATTCTGCATGCATACAGGAAAAAAATAGACTGAGGATTATTAGAGTTGGGATTAAGACTTCTATAAGTTTCAGTGAATACTACATCGAGTCCGAGATGAAAAAAAAAAAAATCTTGATGGACCAGGCTCATTTCTGACGTATTATTTCCCTTCCCCATTTGGAACGAGTAAAAAAACCCAAACAGCGCCAAAGCATAAAGATGGTGGATTCCCCCCCCTGCCCTTCTCTGTACAGGCTACTTTTTAAATTTTATCATCTCTACTTAGACTCAAAATTCTATGCCTAGCAAATATTCCAGATAGACAGGAATTTCTAGACCACATGCTGAAGAGCAGCAGCTTGCTACGTTAACTCCTCTCACGTTTTTTAACAAGTAAGATTTTCATTACAAAATCTCAGTCAGAAAGGTTTCCAATTTAAAAAACTGAGGTATTTCATAGAAAAAGCTATTCTGTTAATTGTCCATCCTTCTTTTTTTATTATTGCTTAGTCAGCATAGGCACATAAAAATATCACTGAAGTCTCGGGAAGATTCGGGGAAAAAAATGGCTAAAAAAAGAAAAGGTTCTGAAATGCCCRGCATTCCTTTCACACTTCAGTTATTTTTATTAGCTCCGTCTAGTTGCTCAAGTGGGAGTGCCATGAGTCCAAATGAAAAAAGAAAACCTCCCTAGGAAGCTACTTCAAGTACTTATAGGAAGAGAAACAAATGTAGCTGCCTGTGTTGATGTAAACATGGAAAATTACTTTTTTTCTGGTTTGATTTGAGCCAAACAAATGAAAAAAATTAAACATAGGAATGATTTAGAACATGGATTTTGCTCATGCATGGAAATCATTGTACTCAAGATGAGTGTAGAACTTACTGGTAGCTTTACAAAGAAAAATGTGTGTAAATAAATACAATCAGAAATCCTTGAACATGAAAGAAGGACTTTGGCAGTGGCAAAACACCCAACAAAAAGGAAAAGTCATGTAAAAATTTATGTGTAAGGATTTTTTCAATGTAATAAGCAAATCTGTCCTCTTTTAGTTATTGCTGTTTAATATTCCCTAAGAGCTTTCCTTTTTTGCCACTAGAAAGACGAAAGCGTTGCGATAGGTAACTACAAATTTTATCWTAACTTTGAAAGAGTATGTTTTATTTCATTATTTATCTTGGTATAGCATCTTACTCTCCCTATTTCTTTGCACACTTCCAATATGCATGGTTTTTAAAGACCGTTTTTTCCCTTCTGTAAATTAAGGCCTCATTTCTCCCTACTGTATAGTTTTGGGGTTTGTTTGGGGTTGGCTGGTCGTTTTTTGGGGTTTTTGCTTTGTCAGTTATATACGGTATGAAGTTGCTATGCACAGAGCTTTTGTAAAGATAGCTTTTTTTGTTTACTGTTTTTAATGGTCCTACTTATGGAAGAATATCTTGTTTGTAAAATGAATATGTCTACTTCAGTTTTAAACTTTAAATTATCCTAACAAAAAAATAAAATTTTTGTACTATAAACAAGGGAGGGAATTATCTTAATTTCAGAGTATTCAGTATCCTTTATTCTTTATCATCTTTATGGCTCACTCAAGGTACTGTTACAGCAATAACACTTTAAAAAAAGGGTAATTATATTTTATGTAGCAGTTCTTCAAATCAGGCCTTCATGCTTGTCTGTAAGAMGTCCATCCACAATTTGGTAGAGCCAGATCAGGCTTATGCCGGTCACAGAATAAGACAGTAACGGTCTCTCCTGACCATTCCTTTATTACAGCTGATTAACAAAGTGGACAACAGCCTGTGGGAATTTAGTCCTTTTTGGGGGAGGAAAGGAGTCAAGAGGTARGATAGCTGTAGCTTCCTTTTTGGAAACCTCCCCTTTTTGTTGGTAACGAGCAATCGGTCAAAGCACAAAATGAAAAAACAAAGCTCAGACTGCCTGGTGCTGGCCTTTCCTCAGACTCTGCTGAACTGAATTTGGGGCTGTTCCTTGGTCCTGTCCTAGGCGCTGTCTTTGTGCGCAACTCTGAGCAAACAGCGACGCTTATGCTGCAGAGATGAGTCACGTTGGCTGCTAAGAAAACAAGTCTGAAGTGTATCTACTCCCTCCTGCAGCAGGTTTAGTCACTGGGCTGCAGAAATACGCTGCTTTGCAGCTCCAGCGCTCTGACCAGTAAATGAGTCCAAGCGGCAGAGACCTCGCTCCGCCTGCACTCCTGGTCTCCAGGAGGAGGGAGATCCTCTGGCTGCCAAAGCCCAGGTCAGGCACAGGTAGGATGGGGAATTTCTGTTCTCTTTGCAAGAGCATGGATCAAAAAGGTAAATTAGCTTCATTTTATCAGAAAAAAATAAACCAGAGTGCTGAAAAGTGTCTTGGAAAATGGTAATTGACTATCTAAACCAGGAATATCCCATTTTCTTGKGTGAAAATCACTGGAAAGGTTCAAACAAATGAAAATMTTCTTTGATGATGACAGCCACCTTTACTGACATTTTTTGACTAACAGAAGACAGAATATGAGTCAGTGTTTAAACTACTGCCAGATGTCAGTGAAAGCATCTGAAAATATCGGGCACTATCAAGCAAAAGCTGAGAAGAAAACAGTTTTTTTGGTAATCTGCTTCGATTACTCACTCAGGGATAACATGCAATTGGTAGATGACCTTCTTCCCAGCACTGAAACCTAAGTTGTCCTCTGTCCTAGTGAAATACCCTTCGACTGGTCTTGAACAGAGGCCCATTCTACTTAAAATCTGATTCAGCCCCCCCCCGCCCCAGGAAATCCCAGCAGTGTATTCAGTGATGATTTTACTGATAAAACTAACAGTYACTCTGAAAGAGATTCTTACTTAGTTTTAACAGTGACCTACTGTTATATTCAAGCGAGGAAGTTTATTATGCAGATGAAAGCCTGGAGATCTGCTGCTGCTTTGTTACCTCTTTTARGGACTTGATGACGTACAAATAGAGCATGTGCCTGTGATACGTCATCGCTCTCACCTTCAGAGCTGTCCTGGAGTCTGAGCAAATTCCAAATAAAATGCTGAGTGAGGGAAGGAGATGCATGAGGTACCCCAGCAAGAGAGTTTCAGAAAAAATATTAACTCCTAAATTTACAAAAGCATACAAACAACTCCCTCCAGCCCCAAGTAGMTTAGATGGTATCATCAAAGACTATCTGTACCAAAAGGGAATCTCTGTTAAAAAACAAAAAACCAAAAAAWTTTCTAGGATCAGTTACACTGTCATGCTGAACCTATTTCATTATCAGTCTTGCCCAATTCTTAAAAGCCAGTGTGAAAAAAATTTTCTGGGCCCACATTAAGACCAATAAAGGCTAGAAATCTACAACCTTCTTAAATCCTTAATTTGCCAAGTTTTACATGAAGATCAAACTGTTCAGCCTTCCTTTGTAAGATTGCTGCCACGCTCTGCAAAGAATTTAATGACATTTGTCACATCAAACAGAAAGCRGTCCTGTTCCAAGGGCAAGGTGTTYGGGTAGCCATTAACTTGTACAGTATCAAGAACATCAACGGAACATTTCTCTTRACAGTATTCRCTGCACCTCGAATCCTGTGTTCAGTTTTGGGCCCCTCRCTACAAGAAGGACATTGAGGGGCTGGAGCGTGTCCAGAGAAGGGCGACGAGGCTGGTGAAGGGTCTGGAGCACAGGTCTGATGGGGAGCGGCTGAGGGAGCTGGGGGGGTTCAGCCTGGAGAAGAGGAGGCTGAGGGGAGACCTTATCGCTCTCTACAACTACCTGGAAGGAGGCTGGAGTGAGGTGGGTGTTGGTCTCTTCTCCCAAGTAACAAGCGATAGGACGAGAGGAAATGGCCTCCAGTTGTGCCAGGGGAGGTTTAGATTGGATATTAGGAAAAACTTCTTCACCAAAAGGGCTGTCAAGCATTGGAACAGGCTGCCCAGGGAAGTGGTGGAGTCACCATCCCTGGGGGTATTTAAAAGACGTGTAGATGTGGTCCTTAGGGACATGGTTTAGTGGGCATGGTGATGTTGGGTTGACGGTGGGACTTGATGATCTTAGAGCTCTTTTCCAACCTTAATGATTCTGTGATTCTATTACCATCGGCCATGGCCACGTTGCCATCTGCACGATGCCCTGGTTAAGAAAGGCCTTCTAGAAAAGCAGATTCTCTCCCGCCCTGCTTTTTTCCTTTACAGGYCTTTTCTAGATGGCTGTTCTGCAAGAACTTGAATTTCACTTTAATAAACGGTGAAACAATAGCCACTCGTTYAACCACTTACACAGGGCAGCTAGGGAATCGCCAGACCAGTTAAAATATTTATCTCAGTGACAACACACAGCTGTTGAGGTGCAAAGATCTGAAGCTTTAATCGCACCAGGTTATTTAAGTAGGAATGTCTCATTAACTCCGCTTGCAGGACTGGATTAAACAGCCAGCTGGTGGCCATAGCAGAGGGTGCCGACAGAGCAGCCAGGACAGAGACAGTGTTGAGCAAACATCGGTGTAGATAAGGGGAAGCAGGAAACCCAACACTTCCCCCTCCCGAAGTGGAGGGCACCAAAATACTGTCCCATGGAGGCAATATAAGAAGACTGGGGGAAGCACTACAACGGGGAGGGGGGCGGSGGAAATCAGATCTGCTGTCCTGCTTCCTTTGTGTTGTGCAGTTACAACAGTAACAGAAAAAGACGCCGGAATGACAAAAAACAAGCCCGTCCGTTGCCAGTTCCTTTTCCTGGGCGGGGATGTGGATGGAGAACGCTATTTTCCCGTTAGTCTTCTGCAAGATTTATAGCATGTCTACTTGGGGAAACTCATCCTGGTTCGGTTTTGCCTGTGTTCTCAAACTCAGCCCAGGGTGGACACAGAGGCTGTCGCCACCCAGTTTCGAATACAAGTTAGTAACTGTCTCTGCAGGGAGAAGGGGTTGGCTGCAATCTTGCCACATGAAAATCAGGGGCAGCTTCAAACCTACCTTACTTAATACTGGATCAACGAATGCGGCTCTGGGTAGAATCGGACAGAAACTGCGTATAGCCATAGCACTTGAGGAGCAGTGCGAAGGGAGGGGAGAGTGGAACGGGGAAATAAATAGCTAGCACAGGCGAGAGAGATTGTCTACTGGCAATAATACCACCTCTCCCTGTTTACAAGCTCTAAACTTGACAAGACACGGGCCGGATCCTCAGCTATCGTAACCCTGCGTCAGTGGAGGTGTACCAATTTATGCCATCTATAGATCTGGCCATATAATTACTTTCCCCTCTGGCCTGCAAACCAGAAGCACAGCTACAAAATAAGTGAAAAAAAATACAAGCATTGGATTTCTTTTATGTTCACGTTCATCCTAGCACAGCACCCAGACGTGCRCAGGTCACTTTACTTACGCTACAATGGCGTGTGAGGGCTTCAAAAGCYGTACCCACCATGGAGGGCAACGTATAAACCAGCAATGGAAACACTTCCTGACCCAAAGAAGTTACAATCATTTTCAAGTTAACACGTTCTAGCTGTGTTAGAAGACAGAAAGCCCAGGGAGGTGGGACAGGAAAACGAAATGGCAGCAGTAGCTGAAGTATGTCCTTCTGTACATTATTTACATGCTGTAAGGGTGCTTCTTATTTAAATTAAGGGTTTTTACAGCTCGTTGTCAGAATAAAGAGCCTCTATACATTTTKTCATATTTCAAAATAACGGTGACTTCACAAATATGCTGTATTGCCAGTTCTCGTGCTTATAGTTACTCCGATTTTGAACGTCTTTTGCACATCTGCAACTTCTGCAGGCACGGGAATTTTAGCTTCTTAAGTAACTTTCTGGCCWATTAATTTGTAAAGGAAGATCCTTAAAAATACAATGCAGCTTTTCAGAAAGGCATTGACGAGTACGTTTACAATTTTGATTATTGTAATCTAAGTCACGATTTTCTAAGATATGACTCTTAATTATTTCCAGGATTAATAGAGCTGACAGTAGAAAGAAATATTTCCAGTAACAAGTAGGCTTTTGAGAATGCTTCAAATCAATTTTGAGACTGTAACTACCCTTGATGAGAAACTCAAGCACCCCTACTTTTCTCAAGACTGTTTGGTTTAAGCGGCTGCAGCAATATCCCGTAACAGACTGGGATTTCTGCAGGATCCGGATGGAGAAGGCCTTACCTCGACACTTCACTGAGATTGCAGGAACCTGATTGAAATTTACCAGCAGGGTCCCTACGACACTGCAATCGCCGTAGTCATTTCTTTGTCTTTAAAATGCCATATAATTGCTAATGTAATTAGTGATGTATACAGAGGGGGCCTGTGCAATTACCAAGTCCTAAGATCAAGTAATTAATGTTCTGTCAACAAAACAGCAACTGTTTCATTAACAACTGTCTGGGTCTGAAAACAGATCAACTCAGAACGTTACCCACTTGGCTGAGTTTCGCAATAGCAGCGAATTCAAACCCAAACCACACCAGCCTAGATGGGCTGCATGCAGGAGATGGGACTGTGGCATCCTCCACCTACAGCTACCAGCCATTTCTCCTCCGGTAAGAGGAGGAGTCATTGATACTGCTCAAAGGGAAGGGTTCACATCGGTGCAGGCTGCTTCCGTGCGGGCAATTGATGTTCCCAGTTTTGTGAATAATCTCAGGTATTAAAAACCTGCAGAGGGTTTCAAAGACCTGGAAAGTTTTATTAAACATTGTGGGACTTTTATTTTTGGTAAGGCCTATGATTTTGTTGTCATTTGGATTTCCTTCATATTTCCAAGCTTTACCACCACGACCYCAAACACCCATCTCATAATGTAAAAGGAGGAGCTGGCTGTCCACCCTSATTCTATTTTTCATTTTCCTTCCTTTACAAAGTTGAWAGTTTTACAAAGAGRTTTTTACCAAAGATTTCACTTGTCTTTTTCCTTATAGCTATTTTGTTTTGACAGCTCACATCCCCTACAGTGTTAACCAAAACCACTTTTGTGTCTCTTGCTTACCTCCTTGTTTCAACTCATACCAAGAGGCCATTTTCAAGGGTGAAACCCAGAGCTGTGAAGACGGGCAGGAGCTGTATTGGTCCGTGCTGTGTAATCTTGAGCACCATCTACTGGTTCCTTCTCTCCCAGTTTGCTATTTAGAGAGGGATTCAAGGTCCTCTTCTCCCAGGACAGGACACAGACTGAAGGTCCCGATGCACCAAGGCACACATCAAACTTATCAAACTTACARTACGGGAACGGTCCCTGTAGCTTACATCCAACACTTGCTGAGCAAAGGCTTTCGCACCACCGCTGCCTTCAGCCCCCAAATGAGCTCTGCACTTCACAGCCTCCTAATCCTCTCAGCAGATGAAGTTCCCAATCTATCCTATCCTCCAGAAACCAGCTTAGAAACCGGGCCTGTTCTCCCTACGCGCTTTTTCCCTGCCTCAGCATTGCGCTGCATACGGTTCACATAGCTAAACGGTAAACAATAGCTGCGGTAGAGTAGAATTAAGCAGCAGAAGCAAGAGGGATCAACAAGGATTTCCGGTGAGATTTGAAACACAAACAAGCATGAGGAACTCTAAAAGTACACAATTTTTCCTCCCGCTCTGCGCGTGTCATTTTATTACAGGGTAATTAAAGAACACTTTAAAATTGTGATTAATAGGCTTTTTAGCTTCAGAGAAATCAAATCTTTGATGTCAGTTGCTTAAACATTCAGTTTACTTTGCCATTGAGGAATGCAAATAAATAAAGAATGGCAAGTATGGGGTTTTTTTTCCTCCTTTCATTTTACTTACGACAAGAAAGCTTTATAAAAGTAACATGGATAAAAACGAGATTCATGGAGCAAAACRATGCCCTCCCAGACTAACTACATGAAGCCCCGTGCCGGACGTGCCAGCTCTGGCACCCCAAGAACGCCAGCACCGTGCCCCCGTGCACACAGTGCCCGGAACGTGGCTCAGGCAGCAGCTGGTATTTACGTACAGCCAGCGCACAAGGCGCTGTGCAATTCGTAACCACGTGCCAAGCTTTGCAGTCATTGCCTCCGAGATATTTGAGGTTCCCTTTTCGAGTAAGCTCCATTCAGCAGCAACGTGTCTCATTATTTTTTTAATTATTATTATTYTTTAAAGGGSCTGAGRGAAGCAAGTGCTGATAATAGAGGTCCTAAACCAACACCAGGTAGCTTCACAGGCCGTTCCCTGGGGACACGCAACGCCCATGGACTGAGGGAACGAGATGCTCCCTTTCTCTTTAGCAATATTAGCCAATCTCAGATGCACAAACCTGGTTTTCTGCTTAGTTTGAGCCACTGATTGAAGTAATGCCTCTCAAGGGTAGGTGTTTTTATTTCATCCAACTATTTTTAACCAGGGGTGAATTTACACATGACGGAAGCTGAAAGAGAAATCAGTTCTAATTGCCCTTATTTTCCCTCTCATTTAAGACCTGGACTCCATAACCACACAGCACAAACCCTTGATAGCCTGCTYTCCATGTCTTTTGTTGTGAAGGTTACGGAGGTGCCTATGCCCATAATAGTATTTGCAGCCCACTGGCAGCCTAGAATGCCAATATCTTTTCTTAAAGATTGTTACCCTTTCTTTTCTCCATTTCTCCTTTCTCCGCTCAGCCTTTCCCTTTACATCCATAATTATCTATCTGTCTGAAAAACTTACATGACCAGAGTCACTGAAATCTCACAGTTGCTGAATCCTGACAAGCGTTGAGGTTCAGGAAGGCAGGGCAGCGCTGTGGTGTTTGCTTGCTGTGGGTTTACAGAAATGGCTCTGATGCACTAAGATACAYGCGAAAATCGATGACACTTGAACACCTGAATGCCTTGAAGTATCACGCCCGTAAGTGACTTGCCCAAAGCCCAGTAGAAGTCTGGGGGATCAGCAGAGACTTGAACCTGTGCCCTAGAAGTGACAAAGGTAYTGTAGGAAAGGAGTAAAAAGTAAAAAGGCAGGTCTTAGGGTTTGAGTGAATATATTAACCTATGAGCCTATATAAGCATCAGTTTCTTAAAACATTTTTTAAGCATTATTGGCAGTGCTTTTCTTCATGGTGCTGTTCTACTCTTTGCATGAATCCTGCCCGACACACTCCCTTCCAAATATTTGTAATGTGTCACACCTATATGCAGATTAAAATTATGGCTGCTTTTCATTCAATTGCTTTTGGAAGAAAAAGGGAGGGGAGGAAGTGGGGGGAAGAGCCAAGTTTAATACTCTACAGTAGCACAAACCTCTCGGGCATAAAACATCGTTCAGGTAGACACATCTGGTGAAATGCATCACATCAAATTAGTATCAAGGGTATTGAGATTCTAAGACGCCTGGCAGACAATTCCCCTTCTAATGTACTGCTTTTTAGATTGTTGAAGAAACTTGAATCCCAAATCTCCTGTGAAATGAGTGATACTAAACATGCCTGCTCAAATACTGAAAGTGAAGATCAAAGACACAGTGTCCAAATTGGCTTTGCAAACAAAGCAAGCCCAGAGATCCCCAAGAGAATGTGGTGCTAATTTTATCAGATCTCCTTGACTTCTTCCTCCCAACAGTTTGTCATTTAAGAAAAATAATAATAATGAGAATGCATTTCTCTCTGTCAGAAGCCTTGTTGTAAGACAAACAAATTCATTCCCTTTTAAGTATATGCTTTGCAAGTCACCTAATAGTCTTAATCTAGTTTAAATGAAAAATGAGAATGTTTCACTCTCTGAAAGCTACCTACACCTTAGTCCCCGAACCACACATACACAAACACACACACATACTGCCATGAATATTTCAATACAACTCAGCCTTTCAGATCAATACAGGCAACTCTCAAGTTCTATTGATTTTTCAGAGGTTTGGCTCACAAGGGTGATAAAATATTTCTCAAGTTATGAAACCTGAGTTAAGGAGCTTTTGCTGACACGTCAGCATTTACTAGATACATCTCTCTCTCTCCCTCTGTCTCGATTTATGACTAAGCAATAAGTCTTGGTAAGGCGGGCAATATCATCCCATAGGGCCCACTTAAGGTCAAAAAGAGAAGTCAGGATAATAGGACAGCCCTTCAGGTCCCTAAACTTCTGTTTTCTGAGGTAATCACTGATTCTTTTCCACATGCCCTCAAAGTCCTTATCCCAACATTCATTAGCCAGTGAGTGAAATTCCTTTTCAGTGTACCTCTGTAAGCTGTCAAAAAGAAAGGGACACCAAAGCAGACACCAAATAAAGCAACTCCCTGCTGAGGCAAGGAARCTAATCCTCTCCATATGGAAAGGAAATATACTTAATTATGTATTTATGCATGTCATTGCAGGCTTATATCTTGTTTCACTTTCATCCACAATGATCCAAACCTATTTAAATGTAATGAGCAAACATTTCTGTTTTTACAATAACATAAGCACACGGTYGCTCAACATTTCCCAACCATTTCCTTGCAGGACACGGCAATTTAGTGTTGTTGTTATTAGTTGTACTGAAGCAGCACCTAGGGAAGCCAGTCATGGACCGTGACTCCATTGTGTTAAGGTGTTTATAATCACAAAAAACAGAAGGCAATCACTGGCCCCAAAGAGTTTACAACTGACCTGAAGAAGCATCTTGTGTTAGAAGATGGAATCTGTGGATTCTGGTTCCAATATTCCAATTATTCCCTCCCMAAATGGGTATCTCTGCATAACAAAGAATTACATTTTTGATCCAGTGGAGAGCACACAGCCTAACACACTGTCAGTCTGGGACCAAGGCCGTTCGCTGGCCCCCACCAAGCGACCTGCTCCATACGACAGGTTAGTAACGCTCCCTGCTCTGTGTACCTCATTTTCCCTTGTACCTCTCCCATCTGTTACATTACACATTCCTTGGGGTGGGGATTGGCTAAATCACGTCCAGGCAAAGACCTTACCTTAAGGGTAGTAGAATATACACAAGCAACAAATCCTACATTAGAATCTACCCAGGCAACATTAACATATTTTWAAAATAATAAACACATTTCAAATATTAGAATTCAATTTCTGAAACCAAAAGCACCGCCTACCATTGGAGGTACTGAAGGGCAAGTTGATTAGCTGTGGAAGCAAAAATCAGTTTGCATGCACAGACACAGAGAGGAGAGCCAAGGCTTAATTCAGTTTCCCTATTTGTTCYGAACCTCGTTAATAGTTCTACACCTAACGTGGCATCTATCACTGAAGCACCACGAGGCGTTTTTGTGAAAAGATGACTACTTATTATTCCTTGTGAACAGATAGCAGCATAAAGAAAAAAAAAYGAGGTTAACTGACTTGACCCACAGAAGCGATCAAGTCCATAGCAGTTGTATTGATTCCCCATTGCCTTCTCCAGCTTTCCCTCCATTTTGTGTTAGCTCTTTTGTTTTCAGGAATTAGGATTCATCTTTCATCACTTGAAATTTAAAGACCTYTATCTTGGAATAACCTCATTAAGTGGGACAAGTCCTACAGGCTCTCATTACACGCTAGTGCCTCGCCTTTCCTAGGACACCTCTCAGATGTTTACCACACACAACAGGCCGGGCGCTTTCTGGCGCTGCAGGAGATACCTTCATTACATTTCCATGGGAAACCTGAAATTCCAGAGTCGCGTGTTAAGAGATATTAACAGTGCGTTAATTACTGGCTAGCAGACACAGGAGCCGTGTTACTTTCTCCATCACCCATTTTACAGCAGTGAAAGTCTTTGCACACCAAGGAGTTACTGTGGTGCAGGGGCTGGGAGCAAAGGGCCAAAGGGCCAAAGGCCGTTTCTGACCGTCGGGTTCGGGTCCTGGCTCGCGGTCAGTGCCGGCCGACTCCAGCCCAGGCCCGGCCCTCAAGCCTTCCTTAAGTAATAAGAAAAGTTCCACTTTTCTTATTACTCCCACCATTTCAGGCCCTTTACTAATTCTGAACACTTCCATTTGTCTGCAGAAGGCCTCTGGCCTCTGTTTCCTGAGGGGAAATAACTTCACCTGCACCAGACTGTCCTGGGTTACAAGTACAGGAAGAGCCAAGGAATCAGCGCGCTCCTGTGCGTCCCCGTCCCCCAAACACGGCAAATGCTTTGCTCCYGAGGAGGAAGCAAGCATATTTTTGAAGCCTCACCAAAAAAATGGAACAATGAAATGATCATCCGTTTAATTTGTTTTTCCTCCTTCCTATTGACGCTTTCCACTATGCTACTTTTCTTTTTCATCTGCAGCAATATGATGGCATGATGGCTTGAAGGACTGTTCTACCACAGCCCCTAAATCCCCTCCCTGATCAGTATGCGGCATGGCTCTTCCACGGCATGTGTACTCTCACGTTCGGTGCATTGCCCCCAAGACTTAGCATCTTCTATTTGTCTGCACTAAAAGTATTTTCTCCATTTGCTGGCCTCAAACAGACTCAAGCCCTTCTAAAGGGGGTGGCACTGCTTCCTCCTTGCTCAGTACATCCTCTGCTTTCAGAAAAAATAAGCTAAAATAGATACAACTCCCGTACATACACAATGCTGGAAACAGAAATTCTCAAGAGCACCTACATAACTTAAAATCCTAAAGCATGCCAGTACTCTTGAAGCATCATACCCAAAAAGCCTGAATTCAGAAGTGCTAAACAAATAGCAGTTATGATGCTTGATACTTTGGGAAAAGAAAAAAAAAATCCAGTTAATTATTTAGCCTAAGACACAGTTTAGTAACCTAACTTCCGGCCTTATCCCTGAAATTACCAGCAAATCTCTTCTGAAATATATTTAAAAAAAAAAAAAGGCAAATAAATCTTGTACCAGATCCTAAGTTGCTTTTTGGTAGTTCAGGCGTATAATCCTCTCTCTGTTTCTTTGTTTAAAGCTATTTTTATTATTATCAGGGTTTTTATCCAGCAGCATCAAGAAGCCTTGGGGACTTTGAGAGCAGGGACACCTTGTGCTACCTCCCGTACATCAYGTGGCAGGAGGCTGTTCCAACCCCTGTTTATTACAGGGAAGCTTTGAGAGGGAACAGGAGTGCAGAGCAAAGAGACCTGGCCAGATTCACAGGCTCAGTGGCCAAGGCAAGAGTGGAATCCACAAGAGACATTCCCTGAGCTGCAGCCTGCAATTTAAAAAGGCAACACAAAGAACACCAGCATTTTATTTTCACACAAACAGAGAATTTGTGTGCCGAGGCAAAACCCCACTGATATGGTTGTACTGCTCTGATCTGTGTAGGACCTCAAGAAAGCACCTGAATTGCAGTTAGACACCTAGAAAAGGCCATTTGAGAGAACCCKCCCTGGAGCAGCTTCCCCGAGGTGACAGAGCTTGGCGTGGGAGTCCAGCTGGTCCAATTTCCATTTTTTTCTGCTGCGTGATGGTCTTTAAGACTTTCAGGAAGCAGAAGGCAAAAAGAAATGCACTTCATTTCACTTCTTCAAACAAAATCAGGCTTCCACCCCCCCGCCTGGCTAAGAGGATTCATCGTTCCCCTCATTTAAACGCRTTTCAAATAGTTTCAGCAGCACAGCTCGATGAAACTAAGAGGAGCTCTGTAGTTGCATCCCAGTTTGCCACTTCAGGAAACGTAGCACAAGTACACGCCATCCAATCGAGATCCATTACCTCCCACGGCAGCAATACCTTTGAAGAATCCTAAGTTAGTTAAAACCCACATCAAAAACCCACGTTGGCCATCTCTAATCAAATTACACTTTTCAAGCTGTTCACTCCCCGAACCCCATGAAATGGTTTCTAATATTTTTCCCACAACTGGTGTTAAACCGTAATTGCTTGCTGTATCTTTTTGCCCCTCTTGAATAATTGGTGTTAGATTTGCCACTTTATAGTCCTTGGGAATGTGACCTGTCATTATAAAGCTTCTAAAAATATCAGTTAACACTTCACAATTTTCTCTCCTTTATTTCCTTCTGCAGCAATGGATGTACCCTCCCTGGACCAGATACCTGATCTGCCTTTGAGCGTAAAACCTTTCAGCAATAATTTTTGCAGTCATTTGCGCAGTAACACCTTTAACATGCCTGGGAATAGAAAGTCAGATCTTTAACTGATGTAAACTGGCATAGCTCCACTGATTTTAATAGTCACCTCAGTTTACACCATTTGGAGAGTTCACTAAGAATTTCTACGCATTTACTTCATTTGAAAGCCCAAACAAACTCATTTCTCATTATTTAAAAGAAAAGACTTGAATACTTCGTAGAAAATCAAGATAAGAATAGCTGTGATTAAACAACAGATTTTCAGTCTAACTTGAGAATGTATTTCAGGACATCTCTAATGTGAGGTCTGGTTGAAACTATCAATATGCTTAATTATCTCCCTGAACTGGACCCTCCGTTTATAAGCTCAGGGCCTCATCTTCCAACGTGCCAAGAAGCCGCATTTCCAATGGCAGCTCTGTGGAGCAGGGTGTGCAGAAGGCAGGTTTATTGACAGCAATAGCCATGAGGATTCTCATATAGGATAGGTTATACACAGGGTCCCTTTTGGAGAAAAGGGATTTGAATACAGAAAATTTTCTGAAAGCCCAGATATTTCCTAGTGCAATCACACACTTTTTTAGCTTTTCCCCTCCCCATCCCCTCAGCAGGTTTGTACAGATTTTCAGCAGCGGCCGGCACTCTGATTCCTGCCTCCTAAACCCCTGAACCACGGCCATTGTTGTTATTTACAGTGCTATATCACATATAACCCCGTTGCCCTTGCTAGCAGTCTCTTTGCAGACTTATTCTCTGATATCCCAAGCCAGCGTCCAACCAGAATATTTAGAAGCACATCTCTTGACCAAGGATTGCCCAAGCTCTTTATAAAAAGAAGGATGGCATGCCTCAGCAGTCCTAGGCTTTGTACATTCTTCATTCCCAGCACAGCCCCAGTGGTCCGAGCACAGCCTCATCTCTTAGTTTAAGCACAGAATCACACCAACACTCTCCTACAATAAGCCCAAGTCTCAAGAGGAAGGGAGGAAGGAGAGAGAGTCGGCTATATTCAGCATTGTTGCTAAAACTCCACAGTAGGTTGACCCCATGGCCTTTTCCAACAATCTTTAATACCCAGTGTTACATGATTCCTAACGGCACTTTTTTGGCGCTGGACAGGGCAGAGGTCAAGGTCTGGAATGTCACCAGGGCTGCTACTTACTGAGTAATGACAATTAGACGATTGTCTAGACAACTGAGCTTTGTGCTGCGTGTGATAAGCATGCAATCAGCTCTCTGAGGTGATATAAACAAGCTGCCTCGCCACCGCGTTTTCCTTTTCAGCCTCCTCCTTCCTTTTCTGGGGATCTCTTGTATCCTTCCTCTGGGTGGGCAGTTCTCTGCAGCTCCCCTTCCCTGCGTCTGGAGGCTCTGGGGTTAGAAACGGGCCGGCTGTGGACATTACAGCTGCGGAACGTACTTTAGCCACTGAGACAAAGAGCTAGACTAGTGTAATTCTCTAAGCTTAGGGTTTGGCCATTTACAAATGTTATTTCTATTATAACATTATTTATGCAAAATACAGAACCAGTAACAGGATAGATTAAGAACTCCTAACCCTAAGCTAACGGCCATTCTCTGACAGGCACACGTATCTAAGTACTGTGGATTCAACCACTTAGAGAAAGGAGCTGAAACTGCATTCCCAAAGTCCAGAAAAGCACTTAGGCCACCGAGTTATTGCATTTAAAAAAACCAAACAAACCAAAAACGGTCAGCCAAACCATTATTCCCTAGCATCTCAGGCTATTTGTCAAATCTAAAATATATGTTTAAGATGACCGAAACCCCATCTATTACTTGTTGGAGGTAGGGAAAAAATATCACCGTGGTTTATTTTACTGCACAATACTGATGATGACATCTTAAATTTCTGTAACACCTGTAATTCCAACGATTTCAAAGTATTTTATTGTGGCCCTAGTTCACCAAACAATGTAATCACAGAATTAAAATCCCATTTACTCCAACAGAATGTGCTCAAGTGCTTTGCTGAACTGGGGACTAAACTATTAAAATTTACATGCCTGTAAGGCAGAAATTATCTATCCTGTTTCACAGATGAGAAGAAAATGAGGCTTGCAGAGAAACTCACTTAGACTTACACTTTGTGATTCTAGGTATGTCCAAATCAAACAGAGGGATGCACAAGAATCCAAAAACAACAGACCAGAGGCAGACCCTGTTCTRAAGACTTCTATTTTCATCCCTGTGCTACAGAGACCAGCCTTGCATACATGAGAAGAAACAAGAGCATGTGGGAGAGATGAGTTCATCAGCACTGAATATATAAAGTCTAGAAAAATTGTCTTAATTGTTCTTTTCCTTCAAAACGGGCACCCACTTCTAGTTTTAGACCTGGCAAACTGGCACAAACTCAACATGTTAAATCCAAATCTTGCCTCTGGGTTCACAAAAGGATTTCTGGAAATATGAACCTTTTCAAGCCCTGGGGCCTGCAGGAAAACCCTTGTGGGTGCCTCTCTYACCCAGAGCTGTTTTATAGGACCTTCTCAAGCAGAACTTGCAACACGCAATGTCCTGGGAATCCTTCCCCCAGATCTCTAAGTGGGACTTTGGAAGAAATGTGTCTCAGGAGAATCCTCCTTGTGTTTTACACTGAACCCACCCACGTGTAAAGGGAGGTATTTTTCAGCCCCATGCTGTGCAGATACAATCCATAAAGCTCGCAGTTCACTCTCTCACTATCCATTCTCACTGCCTTGATTTAAAGAGCTCCCAATAACTTGGGACATAACAGCAAACTTCACACAGAGTGAACGTTAAGTGAGGGCAAATTCCCTCTTACATCACCCAAAGGCTGACTATATCCCAGTTAAGAGAATATCCAGGATGTGTTTTATTTACATTCCTCAAATAAGGCACTGGGGGTTTGGAGTTTTTGTGGGGTTTTTTTAAAACCAACTTCTGTCAGATGAGTTTGTCTGAAAATTTCTTGTAAAGCCCTGAACAAGTTCTGCTGAGCAAAGCCAGGTCTGCATTTACTATTCTCCAAGCTTCCAAGGCACCTTCTTGCACTATAATCGCACCGTGATAGAGCAATGATATAAAACTGAGGGAAATGAATCAAGGCTGTTAGTATCCAAACTATTAAATGTAAAACTTCTGTTTGTGAGCCTCAGAGGCTTCTTAAAGTGTAAGGAACGTCATCAGTCTAACCACGCTAGGAGCTGTGAGTTGTTTAAAGCTTGATTTAGCGCAGTTTCTTTTAGGTTCAGAGCCACTTACGATCAAGTCCGGCCTCGCATGAAGTTAGACGTTCTATTAAAATCAGGAAAGAATCGCTCACTTGAAAAACATCTTTGTCGTCTAGACCACTGATAGATTCAGATCCAGAGGAGTCCAACAAATATTAATTAAAAGGCTTGCTAAAGACAGAGGGGAATGTAGGTGCAGGAGAAGTTAATTTATCCCCCTTTCTGAAAAAAGCTAAATAAGTCCATTCCAAGTTCTGGGTTGCCAGTGGTACGGTGYTTCCAGTGCCACACCACCTAGCAGTTACTTTGAAGATTTCAATGAAGTAGTAAGATGAAAGAGATACATAAACGCCACCATCTCCTTTCAAGATGTGGTGCTCAGCATGATAAAAATATTTTGTAGCTTCTTCTAGGTGCCTGTCCACATATTTCTGTGCCCAACTAAGTTTTGTTCTTCTGGTTCTGGTTAATAAGAACTAGCAATAGTTTTATTTATACTGTGGGGATTGTGAAATTTTCTCTTAAAAATTAAGAGGAATGGAGAATTTACACATGCTCAATGTGATTCTTTTTAGTTTGTAAGAAGCAATTTATCTATAGAAATCACTGTCAGAAGATAAAAAAGAGGAGAAAAAGAACATTTAAATAGAAGAAGATAAATATCTGCGCTTACATAAAGTAATACAAGATAGCAAGCTCTGAAAGTGCACTTCCCTACGCTCTCCCAGATTTTACAGATGTGAGCCAGCCTGTGGATGTGGAGAGAACACAAACACCGGTTACCATTTAGCTTAGACTGGTTTTAAGTCTAAACCACTTAGACTTAGGCTACAAAATCTGTCTTATAAACTTAGCCTCAAGCTGTACATTGCTACCGATAAAGGGAAGCATCTTTCAGCACAGTGGTCCCTCACCCCCATCTGCAGATCCAGGGGAAGAGGAAGGAATACTTGCAGATCGTACCTGGAGAGAGACTACAGCTGTGTCCAGTCCTGAAGGTGGTAGGTAAGTAATCCGGGGGTTCAGGAAAGAGCCTCTTGCAAGGCTAAGGAGCTGTTTGCAATAGTTTGCAAACTTTGTTTGCAGAGGCAGATTATCCACCGGCCTCGCTTTGATGAGATCAGGAGAGACGTTAACGATAGGATACTCTCTTTACTGGAGCTGGAACAGCTACAGTTCTATCTGGCCTAAATGATCCTGGGAGTCAAAAGACCTCGTCAGAGACTGTCTTTTTTTTTTCCTAAATGCCTGATGCAATAGGAATCTACTCCATGAGTAATTTCTATTGCATTATAAACAAACAATAAAAGATTAATGTTTGAACAGCCTGTGCAGACTTTATAGCTACAGTAAGTGAAAACCTTAGCTTATCTGGCTCCTTCTGTATGTGTGTTAAAKCAACTTCCTGCAGAAAGAGGGCCCTTCCTCCTTCCTTCATATAATTTGACCCCCAGGGCATAAGAGCTTTCTCCTCTGCAGCTCCTGCCCATCAGTGCATCTTCTTTGCATCTCTTTTCCCCTTCATTCACACTCTCTTCTAAACTCAGCTGGAAGCATCTCTTTTCCCCCTTGCCCATGACTCTTAATTTCTCTCTCCCTTGGCAGTTATTTAACTCATTAACTGAATTAATTTTAACCCTAAAGCACTTTGGGTGAATAGATTTTATGAAAGATCTGATACAAAATAAAGTCTTGGGGGCCTTATGCCACTGTAGGTGCACAAAGGAGCCTTAGTGTAACTGAGAATCAGACCCTTATTTCACAGATTCTACACGGAGTTTAATCTCACTGCGACTCACAGATTCCATTTAATGACAAAGTGGCTCTTTGATTGATAAAGGTCCCATGCCTCTGATGCAGACTAAATAGCCAAGCATCCTGAACAGTGGAAAAATTATTCTTGGATCTGCATGAAACACRGCTCTCCACCATTTTCCCACACACACTTTAGAAGAATTCCTTTTCATTTTAGAATGCTGTTTTATTAGGAAATATTAAGAGCAGAGTAGACTCCAACACGGTGGTTTTGCCTTTTGCTCTAAGAGGTGGCTCTTTGGCAGGGGAAAAAAACAGAACGTCAACACAGGAATAACATGGAAGTTGCCCTACAGAATGTTTATTTTGCTAGGTGCACTGATGGCTTTGAAAATCAGTTAAGTTTCTCTTTCAGGTCAATTAAACTTTTGTTCAGCAAAATTGCACTGGAGACAAGAGTCTAAGAACATGAGGTATTGATTGTAACCTGCTAGCACCCAAAAAGGGGTATTTTCAGCTGGCTGTGCCTAARTGGTTTCTGAGCCTACAATTTTCCACATAAATGCTCAGAAAAGGAGGAGGGGAGCCCGCAGAGGCTCCAGAAGTACGCTCAGAACAACCGAAGGGAATTATGGCCCTTCAGCACCGTTACACTCCACAGACTATCACACAGTTCCTGACTCACATCTTCATGGGATTCATATTGTCTAAACTCAGATATACATACACATACATATATATATATATATATAAAATTACCTATAATTCTAAAATGATGATTACTGTCCACCACTACTCTYCAGCACCGTGAAACTCATTACAGCGAGATCATCCTTTATAGAAGCGGACAATTTTCAATGCAGCACTGATTCCTGCAGCATACTGTCTGGRTCTATCACAAATCTCAACTTTAAAGAGCATTTCTTCACCAATTAAACTCCATCAAACAGCACGTGTTAGAGAACAACAGAACAAGAAGTGGCCCATAGAGTCACGTTCTGTTTCCCATCGCTGCCACTGACTTGCTAAATAACCTTGAGCACGTCACTTCCCAAGTCTGCTCTTCTTCCCAGCGCTTCCTTCTCAGACCATCAGCTGCTCGAGAGAGGGACACTGTATGTGAGAGGTACACAGGCTTAACATTCTGATGTCTCCACAGCTAAATAATGGATTGTTACCATAAACACACAGAGAAGCACACAAAGAGATTGGAATGGGCTTTCAGACATAAATAAYGGGGAAAGAATTCCTGGCTGGCTACTATCCTGTTCCCTGCAAGGAAAAGCAGCATCTGTTTGAAGAGCCAATCTGGTGCACRAATGCCTCAGCCCATTTTTATTACAATATACTTATTCCAGTATATTTGAAAGTTTCATCAACTTCTGCAGCAGGACCACTCTGCTGATGGGCTGAGGAAAAGGGAAAAAAAAGGAGGAGGAGGTAGAGGGGGGGAAAAAAAGGGATGCTGTCTGCAACTGCTGCTAGTTTCTCCATTACAGATACTCACACACTATAATCACGGGCGCTAAAGAACTTGCTCTGATCTTCTCAGAACAGATGACCTCGCAGCTCTTTCCTCACCTGTAATTTCTAGACTTCARCTGATTTAAAAGACTGCTAGGAAACAAAACACTGTTCAGAGATCCGTGYCAAAGAAAAGCCCTTGTACCAGGAACACGTCTGTCTGATTCTGATACATGGAGTAAATTGACCCCAAATACAGCCCTGGACTTGTTGGTCGTTTTCCCTCGAAGCAGTAAATAAGGGCAGGGCTGAGAAGCTAAGCCAAAGTAATTTSGCCAGTTATTATTTGACTGAAAGATGATACTGAACGTTTAAATGGTTTATCCCCTTCTTGTTAGTGGCATCATTCAATCAGGACTACTAAGCCTCCAAGTGAACGGATTGCAACTACCGAGGGAATTACTTACTCCAACCAGGAAATGTGGGGTTTGTTAGTTCAAACAGCATCTGTAGGAAGCTGGTAAACAACAGCTGAGATGATGAAAGATCACATCAACTCCTTGCTTTGAAGTAAAAGATATTAAAACCACGAGCGTACGAGTTCTTATTATAGCTTAGCCCCCCCTGCATGCTGATCCCCAAGAACCTGGCATGGTTGTTCTTGCTGCATAACAAGCTGTATAATAAAAATCCATAAAAATATCAACGAGGCACTTGAAAGTGACATGAAAAAGCGATGAAGTCCTATTTCTGGTGGTGCTGCCATTAAAGGCAATTTGTTACTTTATGCCTGGAATGAAATCAAACATCCTTCCAGGCCCAGAGTGACATTTTTAGTCTCAGAAACTTAAGATATGTTGTCACCTGGGTGGGCATATTATGAATACTCAGAAGCAGAACCATTAGCATCATTTGTACACGGGGCGTATGGCAGGTGATTTGCAAATGAGCACAAGGACAAGGGGTCATATTTTAACAGCGGACTCATAAGGCATTGAAGTGTGAATTCTCCCATTTGCARAGTTAGTTAGATATTTGTTGTTAATTACAAAAGTACAAAAGCAAGTTAGGGGCCTCTGCCCCTTGGCACATTAAAGGGCTGCAGGTTAAATGCCTACGATGTTTTTGAAAAAGCAATGGACACAGTCGCTTCTGGAGGTTCTGTCCCTCTCCCTGAACACTGCCTGACAGTACTGAGAGTCAGAGCACGTGCGCCTTATRTTCCCGTTACTGTCAGCTTCCTTCATCACAGTCCACTCCAACCATAGAGAAAAACCTCCTTACTCCTTACCCAACATCTGCTTTCTCCGTCTCTTCTGAATCCCCTCAAAGTTTGGTATTGTGTTTCTCTTTCTTTCCCCGGCAGTAACCTCTCCGCCTTGCTTTTTCCTCTGAGCTTATTAATCCTACCATGTTTTTCACCCTTTACAAAAATGGCATCTACAGAACCCAGTTGATAAGGCACTGAGACAGTAGGGACCCAGGCTTTAGATCCAGGTCTCTGGTGGTCCTACAGTGCAGTCATTTCTCTCTCTAAGCCATTCCTGTATAAAATAACAATTTACATCTTCATTTGCAAAATGCTTTGAGATCTCTACATGAAAAGAGCCAAACAGCAAGCATGAATAATATATGAGAGCTACAGGACAAGAGATGGGTTTTATTCCTGGTCCTAACATGCCGAGTGAAATGTTTTTATCTATGTAAATATTTTTCCGCAATAAATTATTGTTAATAACAGCCTCTTCCCGTATTTTTTTAAAGCCTTGAGCTTTAAAAATTAAAAATTGCTTGGTCAGGAAGATGTCTAAAACCCATAACCCTGACAATGTGGACTCTCTTTCTAAAGTTACTGTACAGCCTCAACTTCCCCACCATTTACTCTCCCCGCCTCCTCCTCCCCCAGAAAGGCACCCTAGATTATGTACTTTTGTAACAATGCCTTTATATATAGTAGAGTAAAATAAGCATATACACTCAAACTTGAACTAGTCATGTCCATATGTCAGAAGGTGCCTGAAAAGTTGAAATGCTCAGAGGTATTTTGCCATCTAATTTGTTTGATTAGGTGCCTTTCAGCACATTTAAATACACTTATTTAGGATACCATACAGCTTACAGAGACTAACAAAGTKCTTTAGGGTACAGCACATTCAGCTTCTGCAGAAAATAAACAAGTACCTTAGGCCTTAACCCTACAATAGACCTCTCACCAGCAGCTCGATGTCTTCAGTTTAGCAGCATTTATGACTTTAAAATCTTAAAAATAGCTGCTGTCCCCAAATGAAGGAATGCTAAAGAATGTGGATCCAGCTGTGAAACTACACCTCAGAGATACCATGTCAAACCAATACCTTTCAGAAGATGAAATCTTCATAGTCCTCCTAGCCCTTAAAAATGATGGTCAAACAACAGCAACCCATCCTCAGTCCTTTCCACCCTTGAAAATCTTTGGGCAGCCACCCTTACAGAAACACAGTTCAGATCCAATAAAAGCAGATGCTCCAGAGACTCCATACAGCCATCTAGGATCCACATTCCTCCTGTTTTTTTCCATGCAAAATTGCGACAACAAGCTGTAGAACCCCAAGAATAAAGCCCAAAGATAGATGGGAGATGCAGCCAGACATCGCTGCTCACCTTCACCTCTGTCCCCTCCCTTCATGGAGGCTATAAACTATCACATTCGTTTGCCAAATGCCTGTGCATGAATACGAGCCACACACTGGCATCAGGTAGTGGATTATTAATTACTGGTGATAGACGTAGTCAGTGGCTTCCCCTCAGTTTCCACTTCTGGGTGGAAAAGTGCACACTTGCCCTGAGCAAACCAAGTGGCTGTGGCACAGCCTGCCTTTTGCTACAGGCAAAGCTGAGCCCAAATAGATCCAGATTTTGCTTGTCAAGTGCTGCCTGCCTATGCTGACAGTATAGAGCACGTGTTGCAGGGACTGGGTGGAAAAGCGAAGCACGAGGAGAGCTTGGCTCTGTGTAGTTCTGCCCTAAGCACTGTTGTGAGTCCACAAGAACATCTCTTTCTTTTTTGCAGCACAGAGCTGCTGGGTCTCATTCAATCAGCTTTGAAATGTAGAATGCGAAAACAAACCTGTTCAGGTTCTTTCCCTCTGATTGCAAGCCTTAGAACCTTTGCAGAATGAGCACAGAAACACACAGTCTGCAAATGAATTAATTAGACTCCATGAAAGAACTTGTAGGCTTGGAGGAGTGTCTTACCGAGCAGTTTCCAAAGTAACAATTGGTGAAAAAAATTAAATTGCATTCCCCAGTGCCCTAAATAT
Organism: Oceanodroma leucorhoa; assembly: GCA_030449065.1. NCBI lineage: Eukaryota > Metazoa > Chordata > Aves > Procellariiformes > Oceanodroma > Oceanodroma leucorhoa. The sequence goes on from JASVER010000094.1 coordinate 424,154, forward strand.
GACAGATCAGAACAACCGGGATAGAGAGAAATGTACATGTGTTAGGACTGATACAGTGATCATCATGAATGCACATCTATTTGAAATGACTCTGCAGTCGGCTGTCAGAACATGCTGTTCTTTCACTTACCCCCTTCCCTACTCTAAAGGTATCTGCCTGCATTATGGGGCTACAAGTAATGCAATAAAAAAAATTTCAAGTTTCATTTGACTCTTGTTGCACTGTACACCAGAGCTGCATGCTTTACAAGTCTACTAGAGTGAAATAAAAAGTAAGACTTCCTGTATGTCTGCTCCACTTCTCAGGTTATGAGGCAGAGAAAAAAAATAATCAGTAATTGCTTTACATATAAATGTGAAAACAATTTTAGAACTCCCTGGTCCTGTATCAACATCCATATGTCTTTCACCAGCTCTGAACTACACATTATCATAACACATAAGAGCAATGATAAAGGAAAGCGTTATACTCCACAGTTCTATGTTAACCTGTTTATATCCAAGCATTTGCAAAACCACTCTTGTGCTTGAGGTGTATTTGGGGATGCTGAGGGCTCTACAGCTGGTTTTACTTTGCAAGGCGTAGCAATGTAAAAATCTAGGACCATCTCCCCTAGCCCTGCCCTCCCTCCAAAGTCACAGAGTGCARCAGGAGGAGGAATCTAACACGTAAACGACAGTAGCCGCAAATGCAGAGATCGTATCAGTTCACAGACACCGGTGGCTGCGTCATAGTGCTGTGGTGTTACATCAATGCAGAAAGTAGGATAGAGGAAGAGGAAAATGCTCAGTTACCTGTATTTCATTAAATCAGTCAAAAGGCAAGCCAAATTCTAGGTGTCTGACATACAGACAGACTTGCACAAAAATAACTGAATGGGTTTAAAACCCATTCAATTGTATTGTTATTTCAGTGCTAATCTATCCACATAAACCAGCCCCGTATTCTACTACATCCATCAACAACAGAACATACACTCCACCAAGAAAAAAGAAAATCAATACTATGCAATTAAAAATATTTCTTTCAAGTAGCAGTAACCTGTCTTTGCCAAAGGAAAAGACAGCCAAAAGCTTGTATAGTACATACATAACAAAAATAAACCCGAGTGGACGTTCTCCTCAAGCATTCATAAGGAAACCCTAGGGAGCCGAGTGCCACTTGAGGGAGAAACAAAGCACTTACCTCAGTGTAATGCATTGCCAGAAACCATTTAAAAAAACCCCAAAATAACCAGCAACCCAGAGCACTACAACTATTTGCCCTGCCTGCTGYATATGGCCCTGCACTCCAGTTATATCTACATAGCAGTAGGTAAAACGCTTTGAAAGAGGATTGAAATTCAACAGTCATATTAATTAATGCATTGAAGAGTGAGTATGTGCACCGCCAACAGACTGGGTTTGATTCTTATTACCTAAGGAAGTCCTTGTAGCCAGGCATTGTGCAAGCCCACGGTTATTAGCGAGGGTCCTTTCCAACCTTAATGYTTCTATGATTCTATGATCTGCAAAAGCCCTTGCATGGGCCCAGGAGCCTGTAGAATTATTTCTTGGAGTTTAAGGTCAGCAAGTACCGTCAGATCATTTAGCCCAATCTCCTGCGTGGCACAGGCTAGAGAATTTCACCAGCTGCCCTTGCGCTGAGCTCACCTACTCTCGCTTCGTTAAAGTACACCTTCCAAAAAGGCACTCAGTCAAACTGTGGAGAAGAGGAAAGATGGAGATGCCATCATACACTTCGTCCCAGTGGTAAAAGGGTAAGTTTAAACAGCTACAAACTAAGCTTCAGCCAAAATGATAACAAAATAATTTTGTAAGCGAAAGAATGTTGTTGCAATCTGCTCTCTGTGCCCCCAAAACATTACAAAGAAAAGCTCTTCTGAGCCAACTATACTTTTTCAGGTTGAAAGAAGTGATGGATTAGAAAGCAGAACACAGGAGATCACAACAAAAACATATGTGATATTTGTAATAAGCTGCAGTTTGATATTCTCCTGTCCTTTTACACCGTGCTTTCATTTCTAAAGTCAGTTAATCTCAGATCCTATCACATGAGCACAGCAGTCCACTCGGTTTGTTCTCCTCTCTCTGGATGTGGCTTGTCACAGGTACTGAGAAGGAATTTTCAATGCAATCACTAATATTTGCACACACCCTAGAGTGATTGTCTTCCCAAACTCCTTATCCCTTCTCACCCCCTCTCATTCTTTAACACTTCTACTCATCCTGTCATATCTAAAATTTAAAAAATATGCAGTGACAAATTTAAGTGTCTGGTCAAAGACAATGAAAGACTTCCCTGAAGGTGCCGTATCTTTAGTTCTGTGAAGTTGCTAGTACTGCATTTAACAAACACTTTTTGTATAAAGACCTGAACAGGCATATATTAAAAGCTCTAGTCTTGAGGAGCTCAGAAACCATACAAAATGAAGACAGTATTTTATTCCTAAGGAGTGAGTAAAAGATCAACAGGCAAACTAAGCTGGACTTGAACTTGAAACATCATAGACTGCTCGGGTGCCAGAGGAGACAGTCTGAACACTGTCCAGAATGCTTAAGGCTCTGATTTAGTGCCCAATGAAATCAATTMTTGATTTCAGCAGGAGTTGGAAGATGTCTTATGTGAGTTGCCCAAAGGGACACAGGAAGTTTATGGCAGAGCTGAGAACCAGCCCAGATCTCCAGACTTTCCATTTAACCATATGTCCATCTGTCCTTTTAAATTTTTCTGTATTCTTTTTAAAAGCGATTCCCCCCACCTCTGCTAGGAAGAAGTAGATGGCACTTTAACTCTCCTAGCTGYGCTCTGTCAGCTCTCACTGCCGCTTGGGATGTGCTGTCGCTTCCATGGAAACAGAATCATGAATCTTTTTCCAGGAAATGCCTCCAAACTGCCTTCATTTTGTTTTGTTGTTGTTTCTAGGCAAGTCTGTGTGCGCATGTGCATGCTGAGGCTGTAGGACTTTTGCTGCTATTTAATGTAGAAACAACCTTTTGGAAACCAAATTAGGTGCAACATTAATATAAGTGTAAAATATTCTCTCTTTTTTCAAAGGATTTCCCCTCTTCTGCCTGGGACTTCTTTGCCAACGTTGGTCTTGCAGTYTGGATGGCATGTGGGTATTAAAATATTCACCAATTTATCTGCATCTGTCATGGTCAAGGAAGGAGGGTTCTGTTGCRATGAAAGAGAARGAGAACCTCTACCACAGCAGGCCCRGTTACAAYGATGCAGTTGACTCGGAACTCTCACATTAACACGGCAYGTGCTTTCCACCTCCTTGGTCGATGCTGGGGATGGGACTGGAACAGAAGACTTGACAGTCTACAGCCTGGGCCGCCAAGCCAGATCCTACCACTTGAAGTTGGGAAAGATCAGCATCACATGCTGAACCAAGCCCAGAAGCAGCAATGTAATGCACACTGACAGTGATTTACAGCCGGGCAGGTCCCCTTACACCTGAGGAGAAATTTAAGAGGAAAGAAGTCCCTAGAAAAGACTGCAGAGCATATCAAGTCACGCTCTTGCAGAGATAACGATCAGCTTTGCCCGGGTTTCTCTCCATCAATACCACTACGCAAAGCTGCCAGCTCTGAGCCAGGATTTACATACCAGGTTTACAGGACAGCAGCCTGAGAGGGAGTACGGGACTATGGAAATCTTGAACTCTGCTCCTCAGGAGTTCACCGCCGAATAAGCAGAACACCACATAGCACTACTGCTTGCATATGGCCATCTCAAATTCTGCCTCCTCTATTCTCTACTGGTTCTCTCACGATTTACTCTGCACAAGGGAGAAATATATGCATATTTTACTGTATACCCCTAGTTATTACTGTAACTGACAATTTTTTGTACATGAAAAATGCAGGTTCAACTAAAACCTGTCATAACAAAATATTTTAAAATATTTCTTAGGAGTGAATATATTTTCAGTTTTCATATTAAAATTATATTTTGTTACCATCTTTACTTCAGTTTAACTTCTAAAACGTATAAAATGCAAAATGAAAACTATTTCATTTTAGCCGAAGAGCTTAAAATAAAAATTGCCAAATTTTTTTGCTTTTTCAGAAAATGAAGCCTCCACTCAAACTCAAGAGGTTTTTTTTCTTTAGTTTTGCATTTTAGCCAGTCCATTGGCATCCTTTGCTTTCTCCCAAAGAGATCATTTATTCAGAAACTTTTAGCCAGGACCAAGTCATAACGAACAACTATAATTCAAGTGCCTTGGCTCAATTTTCCTCTGCTATTCAACAGGAGAGAGGAAACAAGAATAAAACCTTTTCATTTACCACTAAGATGCAGGAAAATAAACTGGTTTGAAGGGGCTGAAGAATTAAAGGAGGAGACGCAGAGCCCTTAACCTCTGTGTCACAGATCTGAATGCAGCCCAGTAGGTAAAAGGAAAAGCTGCCACGGGGTGATGACTGCCTACAGGGTGGCTTTAAGCAGCCCGGTGTGCTTTTACACCACGGGAGCACAGAAAACACAAYGTACCCTTGATAGCCACCGTGGTGATTTTCAGAAAGTTCACGTATCGATTCGGGGGACCAAACCCACTATGAAGGCTTCTCCTTTTAGGGAGGAAGGCAGAGCAGWAGAAGTCTGCACTACTGCCACTACTTCTGCCTCTAGTAAAGGACAACCAGAAGAAGCCTTTAAAAAGGTGATATTTAACAGGGATCTTTGTAGAGAAAGGCAGTATTCTGGTGGCAATTACACCAAACTGACTCAAGGCATTGAGATAACTCCGCAAGAGACTCTCTGTGAAGGCTAGGGCACTCGTCCTCCGTATAGCTCATGCATGACATGAGTAATAATCCTCTCCTGTCTTCTACTGCTCACCTTTCCACCTATTTAAAGTTAACTCTGTGGGGTACACATTGAATGTAATTCTCCAAGAACATGCGGCACCTGAATGTAGGAAGTGCTCCTATTACAGGCATCATCCAGAAATCCCAAGTTAATTCTAAAAACAGGCCCTAGCACATGAATTTAGCAGAATTTCAAAATTCAGTATGATACGAGTGCTCACGATAGCAGACTCCTGATCTTAAACAATTACGCAGCATTTTCAGCCAGTCCTCGGAGAAAACAGAAACCAGCATAACAATAGCAGTGACCAAGGTAACGCACATTCCTGCTAAGAGCAGTTTATGAAGCCAACTCAAATATGACAAGGGTTAAGTTATTCGACATAGTAAAGCTGTATGTAACAGGGGCAGAGAAACTTTGCTCTGTCATGTCCTTGTACCAACTTGCAATGTACAACAAATKATTTTGGCTGCAAAGGAGAATTCTCCCACTGTTGTATCTGCAATGCTAGTGCAATCCACGGAAACTGCGTTGGCTTCATGTATCATAACAGCCGGAGGGAAACTTTCCTCTTTTTTTTATTTCATTCCTATCTCTTCCTATTTTTCCTCCATCGTGCAAACAATTAATTATAAAGCTACACCTAAATTATAAATTACCAACTTTAGGGGGAAAAAATTTACTTAAAATTCTGAAAGGTTGATATGTCAAGATCGGAGAGAAGCAGCTGTTTTGGAAATGTTGCCTTTTTCTTTGTTCCGAATGCTATTTAAACATTGGCAGGGGGCCTCATTAAAGATGAATCGATGAATTAGTAAGTAGTGTTGTAGCCAGAAGAGACAGCATGTGCTCCTGTGGTGAAAACAGATTTACACAAAAGAAAGGAAGGAGGGGGAGAAAATACCCCATCTCAATGTGTAACAAAGTCAGTGTTTTACAATATTCTATCAGAGCTGCACCAATCCCAGGCAGGATCCATCAGAATTTCCAATATAAATTCATATTTGGGGATAGAAGTTGGAACTGAATGCAAAGTTTCCTTTGGGCTAAAATGTAATAGACAAGTTTTGAACCCTAGAGCATTTTAGTTACCAAAATGTTATGAAGTGTGAAATAATAATAATTAGGAATATAACATGGGAATCACAAAACACAAAGATATAATCCAGCTGAAAAAGCAAAGAGAGATATCAGATCAACTATCACAATAGATGTATGCATGCATTAATATGTTAATAGCACCTTACTTTTGGCACCAGACTTCAATAGAAGTCTCAGAAAAAAGGATCTGCTTTAGCCACGGAACTGCAGGGGGGTTTCGCATAGTCCAAGATGACGAGGATATAAATATCAAGGGACAGACCAAAAGTGGAACTGCTTATCTGACTCTGAAATGCAAAGAAGTCAGTGAAGACAAAAGACCTGTCACAGCTCCTGCCCTCAGCACGACACTTACTCTTTTGGCCTTTATCTCTTGCTCCAGCACCAGGAGATGCAAAATAGGAGCAAGGTAGCAGTTCCACACCGTAGGAACGAGAATGGTGCTTCCCATCACATGACGGACCACACTTTTCATGTAACCTACTCACAGGCACGTGCCCACCACCTGRTCCTGCACATACCATCAAACAATTGGGCATCAACCTTCTCATATGCCACCAGATGCCTTCTTACGAGCTGAACAGAAAGCTGAGAGCAGGACCGCGGCTCTAATCTTAACAACAGAAACCGGATCCAAGTGTCCCTTGAACTTTTTGCAAAACTCCCAAGATGACTCCCGAGGAACATTTTAAAGAAAAATACTTCGTGCTCTTTCCCAGGCAGACCTCCTCCGGGGAGGGTTCTCAGGTATTTTGCCAACCAAAACCAAACCACAACAATCCAAAAGTTACTAGAAGTTGCATTTGTATTTTAAGCAAATGGAAAAGAAGGCACTTGCACAGACCTACACACTACATAACCCAATCCCATTTATTCCATGATAATTTATTTCCCTAACAATAATTTGGCCTCTGCCTAACAAACAGAAGCATGAAAATTTAGCTGGTGTTTTCAGAAGACTATAGAAGGATGAGGGTGAAATAATCCATTATTATTACCTGTGAGCTGCTACTAATTATTCTCTCTTCATGCTAGGCACTACACAGGCATAGGTTAAATTAAACATGTACACAGCCCAGAGAATATTTTAAATAACTTAGATAAAAAAAATCAGAGAAAATATAATTACTAAGTTCTGAAAATGGAGAATTGAGGCACAAAGAGGTTTTGTGATTTACTCAAGGTCACCCTGGGAATCTCTAGCAAAGCCATAAGCTGAATCCAGACCTCTCATATTCAATACCTTTTCATCTATGACCTATCCTGCAAATCACAAAATGAAGGAACATAAGCAACTACCAAGTAAACATAAGATTTCTGAGTGACTCCAGTGGGTTTTTAACTCATATATAAAATATATATATATTGCTCCAGCTTCTGAGACTCCAATTCATTTCAGATCTATCACYATTAATAAACCTCAAGAAGAGTCCTAAAAACTTGCAAGACATCAGTTGCTCTTTTACAGTTACCAGAAGAGCATTCATCCTACTTTGTTAAGTGTGAAGAGTTGAAATTTTCAACTACTTTATCGAATTTTCAACTACTTTTTATCCACATCAAGGATTTGGAGCAAATAAAAATTAGTGTCATTTGTGTCTTGACGGCTACAAGGCTGGGCTTCCTCTGTTGTTTTGTTCGTTTACCAGTTCAGATCTGGTTGAAGACACTTTGCATCTGATATATTTTGCTTTTCTTAAAAGAAATAAACTAACCCCTTCATGCTGAACACCGCCTGAGTTACTGACCTTCACAGAGGAGAAGCTGAGACAGCGGTGAAGTGACTTGGCACTGGCACATGAGCACCCTGAGCCGGAGCTAGGACTCGGACTGAGAATGCCTCAGTGCCAGCAGTTGAGGCCTTTCCACTGCCTCCTTCTGCTGGTCACCCCGAATCCCGAAGCGGAGGACACAGCTGGAACAGAAACACCACCGTACAAGGGTGGCATCCATGGTTTTTCACCTGAATTCCATCTCCCCCCTATACAGAGACGCTAAAAGGGAACACACAGGGCGACAGAAAGTTCCTTGCAGAAAATCAGCCCTGCTTTCACACGCTCGGGTGATAACGGCTCGCAGCCTCTGCTGCAGGTGGAGAGCGAACAGTTTGGTTTCCCTTTTAAACCAACTTCTGAGATCTTTGTCATTTTAGTTTGTTATTAGGGATATTAAGAACAGATTTTTTTTTTTAATTAACTTTATGTCCCCTGACTCCTCCCCAACTGCTTCTTGTACGTTATTATTCACGTTGACTCCCTGTGACCGTGACCCAGATTCTCACCACACGGAGATTTGATCAGGCAGAACTGAGACCATCAAGAAGCAAGGTAGGACTCCCCGGTTCACCTCGGGCAGCCACGCCAGACCTAACTTGATGGCTTAAGTTAGAGCAACCCAGAGGATGTTCTGACACGCACGATAAGACAGTCAGTCTGATTGGACCCAACAGCACACGAAAATTCCGTGCCACCAGATTTTCTGTCTATCTGATAACGTACACCTGTATAAGAACACATTAATTTAGAACCTCCCTCCATGAATAATTGCCATTGACAGGTGAAGTCCCATCACTTCGCGCCATCTGGGCAGAGTAAAATGGTAAAACATGGGAAAGTTTTGCTCTGTTTGCTTCCATAGTAAAGAGCATCTTATTCCTTAAAAATCAAATCAATTACTCACAAAATAAAATACCACTTAGCATAAATAAAGGGAACAATATTTGGCCCATAAATCACACTCTGATTTAAATGAACTACTGAAAAAATTAAGGATGAGGAAAATTCTCCATCAGATTGTTTTCTAGCTCAGACTAAGAATCACCAAGAGAAATGCCAAAGGTAAGATGAAATCTGAATTATTGTAACTATTTAAATCAAGGGAACAAAAATGCTAAAAAAAAAGGCTGAGAGAGAACAGCTAGAGCGAACAATATAAACAAAAAAATGAGTAAAGAAATAATTGGGTATTTACTGCCAAAGAAATGTTAGGGTTACAGCCCAGAAATGGTTAACACATGCTTGCAGCAGAACATGTCTTAAAAATAAATAAATAAATGAATAAATCTTAGCTCACTATTCTTCTAAACCGACATGGCTTCCATTCAAAATGTTTGTTTCATACCATTGCTGTTCCTCTGGCTTTGCTGTACTTTCTCTAGGTAGGGTCATAAAAAAAATATTGTACCTTAAAAAAAAATGTACTTGAATCTATTGATTTCTGCTGTACTAAAGCCCCTGACATTCTGGCGCGATGAAGATATTGCTCTGGACCCTGTGTGCCTCCTCATACTTCTCCTCTGCTTATGAGGGTCTCTAAGGATGGTATTAAAGATATTGTAGTTCCCACTTTCCGACTCTGGGATATCAGCGAGATTCTCCTGTGTAAAGAATAATTATCAGCACTGCTGTTACCTCTAGTAAGTGTGTAATTACATGCTCTGTTTTGTGGGCTGTAGGCTGTGCAATTTTAAATTATACAGTAATGACAAATCCTCTTTTTTTCACCACCTTCTTCCAAATAATAATAATAATCATCAGCAGCATCATAATGAAAGAAAGAAAACCTTCTTCTCATGTTAGGATTAGCAGTTTGCATTTGGTTGTGGAATTATTTTTTTCATTAAGACTGAAAGGAGCTTTGAAATCTAAAATTTCTGCTGAAAAACAGAAGAAGAAAGCTAATCGAGGGAGAAAGGGAATGAATGAAAGCACAGAGAGAGTGAATACAGAAGAAGCCTTAACACAGAGAGAGAGAGTGCAGGCATGGAATAATACTTGATTTCATTCATCCAGCAGAATTTGCCCTGCTTTTATTGGAAAGTCTGGTCAATACAGGAGCCTAACGCACACTGGAATCCTTTCTCAAAAATGGAAAGTATCTCTTCGCAAGCCCCAAATTGAGATTTCTCCACAGAACGAAATCAGCACTCAGTGAAGGAAATTAGCCTGACCATGATAAACAACATGTAGTGCAAAGTGCGTGTAATCAGTTCAAGAGATCAGATGTCAGAGTGCTCCCTCGTCTGTCCCTTGATCATCACACCAATTAGCGATTAAATATTAAACCAAGACCACTATATACGTGCAGATTGCTAGAAGCTATCATAAAGTATGCTTCTATGCCCACACAGACAAAGGCAGAAGACGTTCATTGGCACACTGAGCCTGTTCAGAAAACAAGGAATAAAACCAAAATTCATTTGCTGCAATGCAAAAGCAACATTTATCTGTGCAAGAGAGAAAACCCTTTTTTTCATGAACTAAGAAGCAGATCTTCAGCTGGTTTATTTGTCTTCAAGAGAGTTAAAACACTTTATATTTGCTGACAATTTGGTTCATAACTCTGTTTTTATTTTTCTGCTCCTACTAAGGTTTACATATATTCATGTCCCCTTCAGGGAAAGTTTTATAGTGATTACTGGGGAGAAACCCAAAAGGGACCTATATAAATACACCTCTAAAACCTATAGGATTTGAATTAGATCATTTCCATGGGTTATTTCAAGTATGGGGCTTGCAGGCTATCCTATGGAATTCAATGGTTTGGATACACTCCTCAATGAAATTCTACAGTAATGTTACAAAATGGAAAATTCATTATGGTATTATTTACTATTCGGGATTCTGTTGGTTTATTTCCAACAGCAGGATGCTGTTTTAATTCCCAATATCACAAGATGTAATGGCATATAACCACATGGACTGTTACTATTTACAGTACCATTTCCAAATAAATATTCAGATGAGGAAAACACAGAGGGTCAAGTCCTAAGAGCATCCAGGTGTTTCGGTAGCATTCTATCAAGTTAGCCTTTGCTACGATGGAAAACAATGGGTTAATAATTTGAAATTTTGGTTTGCAAGCTACTGAACACTCTTTGGAAATGGGAACTGGTAGTATTCTTTGCAGAACAATTACAGGAGACTATCTGGAACCTCCGGTCTTGGGTGTTTTACTACTCAAGGAGTAAATAACACTAGAGGGATGAAAACAACTTGGGCTTTACTTCAACTCCATCCCTAACGTCCTACTAGGAATTAATTCTTCCACTGCAGTAGCGTTCTGAGGCTCTGATTAGGTACCATCATGTCAGGCCACATGAAATAAACAAATGACAAGAAAGATGAATGAAATACAGAGCGGGAGAATAACTTTCCCAGAGTCGTGAGGAAATTGGTTATAGAACCAAACCTGGAATTCAGGGCTCCTGGCTCTCAGCCAAGTGGTCTATTGACTGGATTAACTAAGCTAGCTCAGGTTTTCCAGCTCCCAGTGGGAGGACAATCCTGCCTGGAAACTGGTACAGCGAAAGGCATTTGGTTGTTAGAAGATATACGTAGCCTTTATAGCTGTTCCGTGTCACCTCTGAGGCAAAAAGAGTAAGTTTAAGAGAAGTGGCCCATTCATCGTCTTTCGGATCAATTTGTGACTAGACCCTACTTCTCCAAGTTCTAAATTAAGCATACCAAGAATATTATCAATATAAAACTTACCAGACCTACTCTAGGGGAAGAGCTGAATCACATTGCCATAAGGCATTGATGAGGCATGTTTAACTGTTATTAAAGTGCATATCAAGATCACGTATCTACTGGTTTGTACATGGAAAGATCTGAATGCCAGTTATGGCATRACTAACTTCCTTCACAACTTACTCTCCCCAGCAGTGAAGTTTCTGCCTAATAAACCAGCTTATTATTTTATATTTTTGTCTGTACAGAAAGTAGTGGAAAATTCTTTCCTTTTGCACTATTTCACATCCATCCTGTGGAATTTAATACAGGACTCCAGGAGGTTTCAACTAGCACGAAGAGATCTCTTTCTCATCCTCAGTTTTATAGCTCTTTTAGTCATTGTGTCAGAATACTACTGACATGGAAGGCAAAGAGGGCAGCTTGGAATCAACTCCCACTGGAAGTCAGTGAGATTTGGGGACTAACTTGCCTTGGAAAAATCCTCTCTGTTAACATCTGTGGGACTAGTTAGATGCTTATGTGTGTTATTGGATCAGACTCGAAAGACAAGAATCAAGCCCTGAAAGAAGAAGGTGAGGGATAGGCACGACTGGGACATGAAAAATAGGAATTAAGTCAAGCATGCAAAATTGTCATTAAAATTTACCAGGCCAGGGACTAAATATATGTCTCTCCCTTACAAAGCCTCATGGAGAAAGTCTTATAAAAATTAATAGGCACTGAGTCAATAGGAGTCTATAGAAATAAAACAGGGTGCCATAGAAATTACTCCAAAATCTACAAGGAAAGGTGAAGTTTTAAATATGTATTCTTTTTTTAAATGCTCATATTTTAAATTCTGCAATAGAAATAAAATCCTAAGAGAAGTGTAGAAGAGGAAATAATTTACAATTAAATGTCACGAAGATACAGGGGAAAAAACGCTATTGTGCTTGCCTTAAAAAAAAAAAATTACTTGCCCATAGCTAGTAGAATTTTACTCCTGAGTCACATCTCAGACGAATCTGAATGGTATTCTACTGGTCTTGATAAATCCTAGAGGAAATTCACTTAAATGGCATCTTTAATCTATTAGCGTTATCTTGTTTATTTTGTTCTGTGATACTGGAGAGGTTCTGCACACGTGTAACAATAGGTGCCTCAGACCCAAGAAAAAGCTAATGCTTCATAAGTTAGGGAATGAGGCTGTGAGGCRAACGGCTGGGACGCTTACCGAGATGATGGGAAGCCTTAGTTCAGGGCCACCCCCTGCCACGATTCGTACCACTGTATTACAGAGATGGTGTGAAGATAAACACAGCAAAGACTGTGGGTCATTTGGTTYACAGATGACCAGATTAAATTCTGCAAGAAAACAGAATCAGCTGCATAAATTAAACTGATTCATAAACAAGCAATASTGCTATCTCTTCAAGCTAAAATGAACTTAAACCTTAAATTTCAGGGCATAACCTGGTTACCACTGGTCAGTTGATATTTAGAACTTGATCTGAAAACCAGTATTGCATCTGCAGTCACTGAAACAAGGCCCAAGCTATCTGAAGACAGAAACACTGCTACGCTATCTTTTATATCCTGCACAGCACTATGTGCATTTATGCTGCTTTGTCAATAACGTTACCCGTTTTATACTGATACTTTAAAAGCTCCAAAAGCCAAGTCCAGCCTCGTGTGACAGCACACGGTGTTACGCAGCCCTCCAGGTGCCCTGTACTTCATCTTCCTCTGGAAGATTTGGTAGCGAACGTTGCCAGAGGCCAGGGCCTCCTGTCCGCTATGGCACATCAGACGCTTGCCACCATTTTTCAAACAGCAAAGAGATTTAGGTAAACAAACATCCCCCCCATCACCCTGAGATAGGACAGATTAATGCACTGCAAAGCTATGCAGCCTGGCTCATACAAACTCGCTTCGTAACATAAAGCAGACAAGGTGTGACAATTGCCTGAGAGGATAGTGAATATTAGAACAGATGTAGATCAAATATATGCCTGGGTACCGTACGACACTACCTATTGAGAACTCTGCTTTGTTTTCACTGAAGGTATTCTGTTCCCATAAAGGTAACACAGATATTGACAATAAAATAAAACTAATGAACTGCAATAGATGCCCACATCCTTTTCTACCAGGAGTTTAAAAAAAAACCCCAAACTATGGTATATTGTGAGAAAGCTGCCGTGTCATGCAAATGGACAGCGGTATTATATGGAATACCCACCCCACGAGAGCTAGTTGTCTATCGCAAGAGTAATTTAAAAACTCTCTGGATGATGCACTGGAAAAGTAATCTGCCGGGAGTAATGCTGCGTCAGAGGGGGGGATGGACCTGATCATCTAATAGGTATTTTCTATCGCTAATCATTAGGCTCGGGCAGGGGATAGGAGGGGATGAGAGGAACACAGCAACAAACCAAAAACATTTTGAAAGATACTATAAAAGCATTTTTCTATACTACTACACAAGACTTTTCATGATCTTTACAAAGCAGGTTTCTGTCTAGACCAGCATTAAATTCTGTGCTTTCCACCTGCCCATGATTCCAGCAAAGGGGACCCTGGCTGAACCCCCACATCTGCTATCAGTCACTTGGAAATTTTAGGCTCATCACATTTCCCTCACTGCATGGTCTTATCTCTCATGGCCTCTGTCAATATAACCTTGGGCTTTCAAAGGCAAAAATAACTGGATATTTCCTTTCTACACACTAGAGAATTCCATCCTCTGACTGAAAGCCATTTGGGTATGGGACTCTCTTCTTTTGCGTACAGGGGCTAATATTAACAGAATCTTGGTTTTAGAAATAATTTAAACTGTAGTCATGATGTCAGATAAGCTCTTTCAAAACATCTGCCAGTAGATTTTTGTTCACAATTATTTTTAATAGATGGGATGAAGTTAATATTACTGAAATGTTCTTCAAACTGAGGGAAAGGAGCAGGGAGAATAAACAGTCCAAAAGGGAGCATTTCCAGGCAAACAGCACGCCCTTTCCCCCATTCCTCCCCGTCCAATACAGCTAACTATGTTTTTCCTCTTGCTAGTCCTCTCTGACAATTTGCTACTTAGTGATTCCTACCGTGTTTGCATTAAGGACATTTTGAAAGATAATATATTTGAGCTTTAAGAGAACAAGTGTTTGGAGAATCATAAGCGAACAGAAGTGGAAACTGAGGCTACAAAAAACCTCAAAAACCCACAACCCAAAACCCAAACCAACCCCCAAAATACCCAAACAAAAAACCAAACACTTTGCCCGGTGCCTCTATTCCTCCTTTCTCAAAATACGCGATATTCCTGACCTCCTTTGTGAAGTACTTTGCAGCCAACAAGATTAAAAGTACCAATTGGAAGATACAATTCATTATTACAGAGAACAAATTCCAAACAATTCATACTTTTGGACTAGTCCCGCAAGTCCTTGGATTAAGTCACAAATAGCCTCTATTCAAGGCAACTTGGGGGCTCAGCAACTTTCAGGATCAAAAAAACCCCAACCTACCATGTAGTCTTTCTATATCTTTGTTTGACCACTACAACAAGCACAAGCAGTGATATGTTTCACCACCACATCAGCAAGAGGCTTCATTAATGTATGTAGCACAGTTCAACATCCTCTGTTGAAAGATGCCTCATAACTGCTAAACATTATTCATTAATAAATACCTTATATATACACATGAGACTTTTTTAACCCTTCAAAAATAATAGGAGGTTGTTTTCCTGCCTCTTCCACCACACATCCATATAGATATTAAGTGCAGAGTTTTTTCCCTAGTACCTCTTCAAAATTTGCTAGGACAGATTTGGTTCCTCTGTTTCAACTCAGTTAGGAAAAGGACTGTAAAGGTTCAGCTATGGATGAAATTCTTCCTCTCAGAGATAGAACGTAATTGAATTTCTTTGTTACTTAAAAGACAGTTTTGGAAACCATCATTAGGCTCCCCATCCTTTTCTTGGGGTTCACATTTCAGATTTTGAATGGATCTCTCTTTCTGGATTTTAATTGACAGTGAAAACCTGATTTCTGAAGCCAAGGTAAGGTACTGAAGGTAAGTGATCAAAACGCTGCCCCTGTAATAAATCACTGTAGCCCAGGTCACGGTTTGGAGTGTGAATGCAGCGTTCAATAAAGAAACACACTCCACCTTTCAGCTTCAAGCCGACCCCAGCTAATTGACCTCATTGTGGTCCCACCATTAATCATTCTGGCACAAGGGGCAAGAGGCAGCTCCACTGCATAGACTTGCACGAGGTGGGGGTGGAAGTAAAAGGTAAGATGAAATCATAGACAATTCTTCCTTAATTAACTCATTGGATTTCCTGTTTTGTTAGATGTCACTGTTTTACAATGGAATATCAAGAACAATATGCATGGTCTGTCCGGTTTGTATTCACTTAGCCCACGGATGCCCGAATAAAAGTAGATGTGAACAATCCCCTGGTGCCAACCGGTACAAAGACACCGGAGAGTCCAGTAAAGCTACGCCGATGTTTGAGTGCCCAGTGCAAATCACACCACTCACTCATAATTTTACTTCCAATATTCTGAGCTCAGTTCCATGCACGACCCTGCTGTCATTTACACAAGACCAGAGTAAATGAAATTACTGCTAGATATGCATAAGGTTTCTTATACACGTTTTGTCAAGAGAATATTGTGCAAGAACACACTGGGAAACTATGAAGCTAGCGCTGGACTTGCCATGTCACCTCTTACCAATTTTCATTCAAGATTAAAAACCACTGTTTTGCACCTAAAACTAACATCACCTGAAAGTTTATCTGTTTATCTAATAATTTAGAACAATCATCTAGAGACTTGTGGCCATGCTCGTGTGAAGAATTTAAATAATTTAACTTAAGGAAGTGACCTCATTAACATAGAGCTAAAGTCTGTGTGTAGACTGTGAGCCTGTGTTCCATTTCCCAAAGAAAATGAATTTTTGGGTTCCAAAATGGTCACATTAACAATGTTATTTAGGTGTCTAGACACCTTTAAAAATCAGGGTGAAAAAAGACATTGAGAGCCAATGGAATTTAATCTCTGAAATCTCTATGGAAAAAGGAACACATAAGCACTTTCAAATTTTTATCCTGTGTTTTATTTAGGATTATGCCTGCTTTATTTTCATTTGGTATAAATCTGTTTATAGGCTGTGAACAACATGATCTAACTTTAAAGTGGCCCTGCTTCAAGTGGGGATTGGAGCAGATGACCTTCCGACATCCTTTCCAATTATCCTATAACTCTATTAGAAAAGGTTTAAGATAGACAGAAATAAGCCTTTTAAATACTGAAATTGGAGTGATCTCAACATGAACATACAATTGTTTCTTAAATCACCAGGAATTTTGGGGGAACAACCACCACAAAGCTGACATTTTCAAAACTACCTAAAGGATTTACTGAAAACCAAGGATTTAAAGTGAATAAGGAGCTCAAAACTCATGTATGTATCCACAAGTATCAGCCACAAAGAATATTGACCATATTCACAAATCACTGAAGATTCAGGAGGAGGATAAAATATTTAGGAGCTCTACAGTCCTGTCTTCATACAATACGTCCTACTGGACTTGCTCACCTAGGCAAGCACTATTGCATTGCAGGGATTTCACAGTGTAGTGTCCCACGAATACACAGCTTTGGAATCATCTTCTAGCTCAAGCAGTTGCTACAGTAGTGGGGTATCAGGAAATTACAGTAAATGGTCAGTGCTTGATTTTCAAAGACCCTGAGTACTTGAACCAAGTTACTGGAAACAAGAGTATCAGTATTTCTGCAAAGTCAGGTCCCTAGTCTTACATTTTTGAAGACATGCTCCAATCTTTCCTGAAACATTCTTCTTTCCTTCTCCATTTTTCTGCATTTACAGTGACTGAATGCTTGAATGCTTCCCCGCTAGCAATTCAAAAGAAAGGACAATCCCCTTGGAGCGTGAGACACAGAACCTATTAATAAGCAAATGGAAAGAGCTGGCATATATTCCTCATTGTTTAATTCGTCAGCCACTAGAGTCTGAAGCATTTCTCTCCAGGGTCTCAGGCATGTAGAGTCAGTGTGGGAGATGACTTAATGCTATTGTCTTGAGCAAACTATCTCAAACTCTCACACACAGCAAGGACTCACAGGATGAAGGCACTCATTTAAACAGACAGGTCTAGATTTTAGGGGAAACAAGCCTTTAATCCTATACATGCTGCCCACACCTGTGCAAGATTCARTTTTGTGGGTGAAAAGGAGTGCAGAGCTTTAGGGAAATGACACGCTCTGCAGAACTGATGAACTGTGTGAAGATGGCTGGTGAGAAGATCAAGCCCTTATCCCCAACTGGAAAACTATCACTTCAGCTTGTGCTTCTGGGGCTGTCTTAACCCCCTCCTCTCTTGAATCCGATCCTCCCCTCCTCCGCCTGCAGTATTGAGCAGCCTGAAGAGATTTCAGGTGAATCGTGCCGGACAGATGCCTTCCTATCTACCTTYCTCTGCTTTGGAGATAACAGGGGGGCCACTTTTGTATTGCATTAGAATTTGCAGATTCAGAGAAAAAAAAAAAAAGAAAGGAGACACTTTTTCACTTACAGGGGAACAGTTCCCCCCCCCATCACAGATTTCTAATAACTACACCTAGGACCTGATCAACAGAAACATCATTCACTGGGAAAGGAATGCTGGGTTGTAAGTCAGGCTCACGGGGAGAGAGGCAGTGCTGATTGTACTCAATGAGTTCTATATTTCTCCATCTTACAAGCTTTTTCACCTCCACTCCCTTCATTGTTATGCCAAGCAACAGGAAATATCAACACCCATACAACAAAATCAAAGTACAGGAACCCGCTCGCCTTTGAACTGAGCACACGCAACTGTTGGGCCCAACAACATGTTGTACTATCTGTCTGAGGTTCCTCTTCTGTTCCACGGGTTGAATACTTCAGCTTCAGTTCCTTAAAGTCTCTATGGAAGTCCATTGCATTCCTGCATCTAACACACCTGGTTTGTTTATGGATACACTAGAAACTTTCTGTGAGGAGGAAAAAAAAAAGAAAAACAGAAAAGAAAAAAAACACCTAACCACTCCCAACCCCCAAAACACCCAAACCCAACAACCACCCATCCGGATAATTTCCCTGGCAAAACTTTTCTCCGACATACTTGCTACGTCTCCCTAAAGCTTCTATCCTGGCTCTTCTATCGTGTGAACTGTTGTGTATTTAAATTTCAGTCTGTGTGACAATACTACTGGGTATATCCTGTACTTAAATCATTTACTTGTCTTTCATATTGACACTTTCTCAAATGCAATCCCATCACACAAGTGTTTCAGTGACATGTTGAATATATAACAGACTCCCTAGTGGACACTGGTCATTTTAATGTTGTGAACAGCTCGTCACACCTTTCATCCTCCTTCCACCTTGCTGCATTTGCTATTTCTACTGTATAAATTGGGGTGACCATAGAATGACAATAATCTCACACTGATGCACCACTTTTCATCCCACTGGATTCCTAAGTGATTTACAGATTTCACATATGATTCACTGCATCAATTCTGCAACAGAACATAGGCTGAACCAATGCTCTTATTAGGCGAAGCTATCGCCATTTGAAATTGCAGGATAGGTTTCAGAAAGAAAGAATGTGAATAACCCCATTAGAAAAATATGCCAGTCAAAATACCCCTGAAGAAAATGCATTGGATTTYTTAAAATCCCAACTGTCGAGGACAGTTTATGATTCATGCTCAGGCAAATCATGCTCTGGGCATCAGACAAGGAGGACAAAGCATTTGAGCTGTCAAGAGGTAGAGGCAGATAATGAAATGTATATACAAACAGCCAAAATATTTTGTGTCTGTTTTGTCTATATGTTCTGTCTATATACACATATACACAGGCATTCAAACATAATCGTTTAATCAAAACTTTTACCATTTATCAAAACTTTATCATTTCAAGGTCAAGCCTTCACAGCAGACCCTGCAAAATAAAGCTACCTGYTTCACTACTGTTCCAATTTATTAGAGTATCAAAAAAATAAACTCTTCCTCAAGAAATCGGCTCCACCAAAGCCCCCAATTTACTCTGCTTGGATACACTGCAATCCTTATGCTGTGAAGGCTAACCAGTRTGGACTATTACCAGCCTCAGAGATGACCATTCTACTGGAAATCCCAGCTCTCATCTGAGGAAAACACTTGGAAGCAAAACTTYGTAAATGTTTTTTAAAATCAAGCTTAATCCAGCACGTTGACTTCAGAGCTTCTCAACAATGGCAGCACTGGAAAAGCAGACCAGAATCATCTACTAACGTTGGGTTGTTACTACTATGCTTCACCCAAAAGGTGACCTGTATCAATGTATAAAACACACCTTTTAATAYAAAACCATGCACTGCATATACACAGATGCAGTCACTTGCTCAAACAGTAAGAAATTACAATTAATTTAACACGCTATTTTCCCSAAGTTTTACAAAGAACTACCTGAAACCTAGCCCAGAGTTAAGATAACAAACTCAAATCACATTCGCTGGTAAGCTGCCTTGGGGGAAGGCTAACGCRGGCATTACGTGCATGTCATCAGCATAGTGGAAGTCAGCAGCCTTTAATGCGCTTCAGATTTCCTCAGTGATCTCAATGTGCTGGCTTCATAAATGTTGGAACATGCAGATATTTTTTAAGTCCCTCATTTCAACTTCTATGGTCAGCCAAAACAGGAAGAGTAATGAATGGCGACACTGCCCTTAAGAGGACCAAAGTTATTAGCCTAATGCATCGGGAGGAATGATGCATTAAGACATTAAGAATCAAAACAATCACATTAATGCTTGACAGCATAAGCAGGAAACAAAAGATGAGAGCTGTAATACAAACCATATGGCTTAATAACTAATCTCTCATTTAAGCATCGTTATTAAAACACCTCCTAAATGTTTGGGTCTTAACAGAACATCTCAGCATCATTATTTTACATATTTATTCTTTTATTCCCTCCTCCCCCGCTCCTCTCCCTACYCTTTCCCTCTCTAAAAGTGTTGGKTTTTTTTTTTCTGAAAAGATCTTCAAACTGCTTCTCCTTTCACAAGGTCCAAATCCTACGTCAACCCAATTAAGCCTACACAGTCATAATAAATGAGGGTTGTCAGTTAGTCTCACTTGAGACACAAACTGTAGCTAATATTACTCAATATGCAGATGTTTTCTGTCTCTTTCCGTTGGAAAAAAAAAAAGTATTATTCAAATGGATTAATGATAAATTGCTATTAATATGAAGAGGATATGCTACAGAATGACACAAGGTTGCAGAAATGTCAAGTGGAGTAGATGTGTGTGAACAATGAAGTCCTCTTAACATGCTGATGTGTTTCAATAATTTATATATTGTTGTGTTTTGGACCACACCCGCTCTCCCTTAACAAGAAAAAAAAAAACCAACAAAAACCAAACCAAACCAAATTAGGTTGCATTAAAATRTTAGGCCCTCATACAGGGGCTCCAGGAAATACTCAGCTTGTAGACGATGCTCAAACGGATACCAGCTGGGGATCTGTCAGAGGGAGACTTTCCAGAAAGAATTGTTGGGCTCATTTTCAACTCTTACAGAAGTTGCTGGGAGTWACGAGTACTTTAAATTCCTGAAAATCAGATTACACCTGATTCTGGAAAGCAAAGTGGCTGGAGTATAAACCCAGTGGCTGTAGCTCAAATGACTTCAACGCAGTTAACCTCTACGCCAATTAAAAAAATTGTCTCCTACGTGTTTTTAAAGGTAGTTATCCCCAATATTATCAACACCAATTTGAAGTATCAAAAGTTACTTGAATGCCTCCAGAAAAATCAGCATTTGTTTTCCTCTGTCCTTGAAATAGTCTTTCTGTGAATTTGCTTGAAAATTTTTCTTTTATTTTATGCTGCTCTTTCTACAGCTTTCCCTATTTTTATGTATTTATTTCACAGACTGAAGCAGAGYGCTAATGGCAGAAAACTGGGAGCTGAATTTTAAGCATTTCAAAGCTTGGGAAAGCATTCAAATCCTGAGTCAAGGACTTATCTTCAAAATAGAGAATTTATGTTTGAACAACACATACAGAAAGAAACCACCAAAACGTAGGTCTGGGAAAGCACTTCAAGAAATCTTCTAATGCAATATCTTTAAATTTATTTTTAATTGAAGAAAAAGCTTTTTGGAGGAGCTGGAGGGAGGTAGGAGGAAGACATATATACCATCTTGTTTGCACTATTGGCCAAGATTAGGGCTTACTGCAGGGAATTCAGAGCCCTGCAAGCTTTCCAGAAAAAGARAATCAAAAAGTACCTTTAGAGTTTGCTTCCTCCTTAAGTACCAGCGGCTGCATTTTGTGCCTTAACAAACACAAATTCCTACTGAGCTGCTATATAAATGCTAATGATTATGATCATTCTTTTCTTTGTTTCTTCCCCCCTCCCTTACAGTTAAAGATTTTTGCAGTGTAACCGAATGCACTGATTTATCTACATTAGAGCCAATGTTCAACTGAAGACAGAATACTGTTCTCATTCAAGAACAGTTTGCTGGAAAGCATCCAGAGTTTGAAATTTTGATGATGGGTGGGTTTTTTCCTCTGGGTTTTTTCCCTGTTTTTTTTCCTGCTTTGTTTTCAAAGCAATTTAATAGAGGTTGAAATGCTATAGAAAAATCAAAGCTTCAATAGAAATGAGCATGAAAAAAAAAATGATCCTATATTTAACCAGTCTTAGCATGAAAGCAGATATGCTAAATGTTGAAATTCCAATTATATCTGCTGTTGCACAAAACAATACTATATTTTAACAAAAGCTTACGTCTACCAATTAAGTTGTTTTAAATGAGATTACAGTAACTACCTTGGGCTGATACTCCTATTACTGAATTAGAGTTCTTCASAATGAAAGAAGGAGTTATCAGAGCTGCAGCAGATTCTGTAGTCTCTGGATCAGATGTCAGGAGAGGCATGTAAAATCAACCAGCATTTTTTTTTTCTTTTTTTTTTTTTACTTTCTTCATGCTGTTCAGTATATTTATGATCTGGGCATTTGTTACTACAATAAATGATCTATCTTTCAACATTTCAGGCTTCTTTTGTGGATTTGAATACAGATATTGACCAAATAAGAATACAAAATGTTATTCGAGGTTTCTAAAATTGAAATACTGTAAATCTGGGTTTGATCTTAAGTTACAGTGGTGTCAATTGTAGCAGTTTCAGTAGTGTAAGTTCAGGCACAAGGAGAAAGGGGGACAAAGTCCTACAGCAAATGAATTTGAAGGTTATCCACTGGACCATGGACTTCTACACTACTTAGTATCACCTGTGCTTTGGTGAAGCTTAACAAAACAAGCTTCCTCACTGCTTGCTGCATTCATACGTGCAGAAAAGAAAGAATGAAAAGAAAAGCACAGAGGAGTTATGGTTCCAGACTGTATAAGAAAACGCAGAGAAGTTTGGGTTATTTTATTTGATTTTTTATTCACTCATTTTGCATCCTCTGCTTGGAAAGAGTTGGCGAAGTATGTCAGTTTCCTGCCTTAATTGGAGTCTCTGTCTACTGAGATCTACAGTAAGTAATAAATAGATTCTCACCTACCTACTTTCTGAAGCTATTCAAAGCCCACCTGGGCTACTGATGTTCTTGCTTACAATGGAGAATAGAGAAGGAGCTGAAGGATTTGACACTGCCTGAAACAGACACTTAATAAATAGTGTTCTCTTGAAATGATTAAAACCAGCTGGCCTCAGTGAAACAGTGTAGAATTTAACTTGGGAGAATGAAATAAAGATAAAGTCAGAATAAATTCATCTTCTGCTTCCCAGTCTCGCTTTCCTCATCCCGCTCCCTTCCCCCAAGGCAGCAAACCTGTTTTTCATAACCGCAAAGAGAAAGGAGGGGGGGGGGGAAATCCAGGAATTCCTACTGAAAGAGATCGGCCAAATTTGAACTGTTCCAAAAAACATGAAAACCATTTGAAAATCTTGTGTGTCTCCAAGAGACTAGTAATTCCCAACATTTGGCTGCTTAGCTTCAAAAATAGAGAGGGGAAAAAAAAAGGGGAAAAAGGAAAATTTAAAACA
Organism: Oceanodroma leucorhoa; assembly: GCA_030449065.1. Lineage (NCBI taxonomy): Eukaryota > Metazoa > Chordata > Aves > Procellariiformes > Oceanodroma > Oceanodroma leucorhoa. The sequence goes on from JASVER010000094.1 coordinate 447,645, forward strand.
CAGGAACAAGATTTCCAGTCATGAGTAATGATTTTCAGGGACCCAGACTGAAAYACACTGAAAAACACCTGCCTTACCGCGAACTGATTCCCTTTAAGATACGTCAAACTGGACTGCCTGGAACAGATTCACCTACAGTGAAATTTTTCACTTTGAGAAAAAAAACCTTAGCTCCCAGATTTTCCATTAAAATAACATCGATCTTTTTCATCCCTAACGGGGTCACGCGGCGTTTCAGAACCGGCGCGGCAGGGAAGCGCTCCGCCCAGGCGCGGGCCGGCTGCCGCCCGGGTGACAAGCCGCGGCCGTTGGGCCCCGCGCAGCAGCGCTGCTCAGCCCCTGCAGCGGATCAGAGCGCTCCAAGTGCAGAGAAAAACCAAGAACGCAGAACACCGTTAACTAGCACAAAGTTTCACCAGCACGACAGGAACAGTATCCACACCCACGAAAAGGTTTCTAAGTTCTTCAGTGCCCACATGGCTCGTGCTTTCCCCGGTGGAAGTAAGGCCCCTCTGAACCTCCCGCCCACGCTCGGGCAGCCAGCGCCCGTTCAACAGAGACTCTTTCCAGAGAAGGACTGACACGGTACGTGATGTAAACCCTACGGGGGGACCCACACCTCAGTGTTCTGCAAGAGCTGGCTTCTGTCAGTAGGGACAAGCGCTGGAATGAACCTCACCCGCTCCGGCTGCTGCTGGCCTGCCATCTTCTACCCCTGTGCTGATACAACACCGCTGTCAGCCCCCCCGGTGAAAGGCCGAGCAGGACAGCAGTGCAGGCAGGACGACAAGACCAAACCAAGCCTAAGCATCTTTTTTTTCCATTCAGGTTAACAGGAATAGTCACCTTCTCAATCAGGAGCTAAACATGTATCTCAGAGGTGACAAACGATGAAATCTGGAGAACACACCTAAAAGCTATTGCACAATTAAAGAAATTCACTGAGCTACGGCCTGACGAATTTTCTGTGCATGAGGTTTCTGTCCAAGACTAAGAGGCAGCAAGTTGTTTTTCAGACAGAATAGAGTAAAAAAGAAAAATAATATTCTTAGAAGTTTCAGTGCTCTAGAAACTCATTTGTCATGCAACACATGATAACTGACTTGAAGAAATGCAGGCACTGGCTAAAAAAAAAAAAAAAATATCATTAATTTTTGAGCTTGTGTTCAGAGGTCATAAGCCTGAGGTTGAAAGGTAGTGGAAGAACATTCACACATGCAGACAGAGAGGGAAAGATTCTGATCTTTCTTACAGCGATACAAAGCTAGAATGATTCCTCTGATAATTTAGCAGTGAGTAATATATTGTACATGGATCTCTTTATGAAAGTTGTTTCAAAAAAATCAGAAGTTGAAGGCCTCAGCTAGGATCTCTGGCAACCACACCTTGAATACATCTCATTCACAGGACACTGGAATTCCCCCTCTCCCCTCCAAGACACCAGAGAAAATCATGCACCCAATTCTACAGCTGAAAGAAGCAGATCTGGAATGGAAATTCCTACTAGTTTGAGAGGGGGAAATTATTGTTTTCATTATTTTTAAGGACGTTTCATTTGCAGTAAACAGTCTGTTTTATTAATGTTGAAAGACATTAATAGGCTAGTACCAAATCCAAAATAAACCTGAGTTTTATCAATTATTTTTGCACTGAAATCTTCCTTTAAAAAGTTTTTAGTAYCTGACCTGTTTGCAGCTGAAGTCTAGATTTTGACAAAATTGCTTCTTCTAAACACGAAATAATTTCACCAAAAATTCACTACATCACCTAAGCACAATCGACTTGCAGTGTAGTCTGCACCTCGGAGCCTTTATGCTACAGCAGCAGGAGCATATGGCACCTCCTCATATTAGACACGTCCCGTTACTGTGAGAGATTACCTTCTACTGAATAACTCAGTTTCCCTTACAAGTTTCCCTTTTTCTTAAAAGCTCATTTGTTTCGAAAATCTGTGCTTCAAAATTGCAGTCGCTTAGGGACCTAAATATCACTGATTTTCAGTAGACTACAGTTTTCAAAATGACACCAAAATCAGCACTACTTTAAAATCTTTATTAGCATTCCTACCTATTTTACAAGCTTAATCATTAGTAACTTTTTTACATGGAAAAGCTATGCTAGCATAAGCTAATGGATGACTCTTAATAATTACACTAATATAAATCTCTCCATGGACTCTATTCTTCCAGTATGACTCTTTTATGGATCTTCTAGGAGTGTACATGCAAAGAAATTGCACCTGTCTAGTTGTAGTGGTAAAAACTTTCTAGCAGAAAAGTTTAATTAAGTCAAATCCTGTAAATTCACTCTTGTGTGGAGAGGATAAGTATGAGAAAAGTACATCAATAACATACTACCACRTCCTCTTTTAAAGGAGATCGTAACATAAACCTGGAATGTCCATAGAAGTGGATTAGACTACAAGGAGTCCAACAGCTTATTTGGAAATGCCTACAAAAAAGTGGAACCTAGACATCATTTAAGATTTTGCATTTTATCGCAGTCAGCATTTCTCTACAGGAATGTAACTTTCCAGTTAGTTCTCCCATCCCCACATTTCCCAGTCACAAAATCCACGGTGAGAATGCTCAGCAATAGCAAGAAAATCAAATCCCGTCAATGCATTCTCAGAGCAAAGGCAGTAATTCAAGGGAAGACAGATACTTAAGCGAGGTCAGTGGCTGGGCATAGCCTGATGTACCCATACACAAAAGCTGGACAGCATTTCCACAATCCTGAACAGCCAGATGAAACGATAAACCTATGGAGTATCATTTTATGTCTGGCATGACACAGTGCCCCACTGATCTTCCTTCCCCTGCCTATGCCAACCCCGCTTTTGCCAGGATAATGCTTTCCCAGGTACTCCAACATTCTTTGCTCGATCCAAAGACAATAGCCTATGGAAAAGAAAGAGTAGAGATCATCCCCTCTTTTTTTCATAGTCATAAACAGGAAGTATGTTTTATAATCTGCTGTATTGTCCTACTTAGATAATAGAAAGTATGCGCATTTTTCCCTTTTCTTTCTAGAAACACAAGTTAACTACCTGCCAGAATGCTGCATTTTATACAAAGTCTAATAAAAAGGTGGGGTTTTTTTCTTTTTTTAATATGAAGGTTATTTTAAGATATTTTTCTGAAGAGAAACTCTCTCTTTAGCTACCCMGCCTGCTGTTTGCTGGGGAAGTCCTGTGTGTTTTTCAGAATTACATGGTGAGCATGATTTAAAACCAGAAAACTTCTCAGAAAACAGCAAGTTTATTTGGACAAAGGGCCCCACTTAGCTCCTTTAGCCCCATCTCCCAGTTAGCAGGGTTGTTATCTGAAAAGAACAAAACACCAATACTAATTTTTACTGCAACCATCAGGGATTAGACTTCCAGTTGCATTCATTTTATTAGGAACTAGGTGATCAAATTCCTCGGGCAGYGTGGGACATTCTGAAAGCAACATTTTCACTGAATTACAACGAGAATAAAAATCCCAGTTGGTGAAAGTAAAATACTTGTAAAGAACATGTCACCTCCTCAGCTGCAGTGGTTGGCTGAAATGGTCTTTAAAAGCTCGCTTCCGCAGCCAGTTAACAAAACGACACCTTCAGCGCACGATTCACAGAAGCCTGGGTTGATGCTGAAGTCTATGGTTCAACTTCTGCCAACCACCTGCTAGAGTGGTTTCTTTTCGCAAGAACTCTCTGATTGTTAGGTTTGTTAGTCTAGGGGCAAATTTATGACCCAGGGCCTTCATCATGCACCACTATTCATCAAGTTTCATTTTTTAAGGTTAAAGCTAATAGTCAAAGAATTGAACCACAAGACAGACTAGGATCAGGTCCTAAACATTCATGTTTTCATTTAATTTGAACAAAACAATGCTCAGCTCTGGCAAAAAACTCTTTCTTCTGTAGCTTTTAAAGCAGTGTGTAGGACAGAGGTCCTGTCTCCATGTCATAGGTAGGGAAATGGAGGCTGTGAGCTGCACAATGACCTGTCCAGTCACATAGGGAGCTTGTAAAAGAAGCAGAAGTAGATCCTGACACATCCACATTCCAGTTCTCTCCACCAGCTCAGGCAGAATCCAAGAGTGTTTGAAGTCTTTGGGATACCATAAATACGCAGATGAAGTGGTGGTCTCATTGCATTAAGAACTGAACAAGCACTGGGAGAGTGTCCTTGTCCTGAAAAACAAGGCTCCAAACAAACAGGGAGAGGAAAGGGGAAAACAGAGGCAGATAAAAGGGGAGGGAGAATTGGTCAACAGGAGATACGGAACAGAAATGAACCTCCTCTATCCACACTTCATCAAAATGGAAGCAATCCAGTCTGAGGCCTGTCTGACTCACTAAGGGTGAGTCAAAAAAGAAAGAAAAAAAAGAAGAAAAAACCCACAAAACTCTCTGGAACAATAGACAGTTCAAAAAACCCACCAAAAACCCTCTAAACGAGAGCCATGACGGAGCCCTCACYAGGGCTGGGGTGAGCAGGGCAGCCGTCCCAGCACCAGGGTAGAGCTCCCACACCTGAGGTGGTGCAGAGCTCAGAAATGCTCCACGAGGCTACCAAGAGACTGCAAATCATGATGCCAGCAAGGCTGAGCCCGACAGGAGTAACCCCCCGACATGCCATTAACAGTATGAAATTAGAACACAAGCCTTTATTTATGGAGGCCGGATGATGCCATGTCACTCACTCACTGTAAATCGATTAGGAGACAGCGAGGTCCTGTTAGAGAGACGTCATATTCATGCAGTATTTATTGCCTGATCTCACACAAGCACACAGAGAGACCATTAATTGGGATCAGCCTTCCACGGACAAGAAGCCCCCCGTGCAACGGAGTCACCACAACTCCTGAACGGGGGGATGGGACACATGGAAGAGACGCGCACCAAGGTGGGACCTACAGACAGGAGGACCTGGGTAACACAAGACACTTTAGATCTCATTGGTAATTAGCGACAAGGTTCTAATTGCCTTCAGTAGGCTTTGAATCAGGCTGAGTGGGTAGATAGCTTGCAGTTCCCCAGAGCCAAAAACCTGAAACAGTCACTGTGAGGTGGATTCACAGCATGGGTAGTACATTTCTGCTTATGGGGAGAAGCGTTTCAAACCCTCCTGCATTTCCCATGTGTTCTACCTATTTACCGACGTGCGTGAGGACCAAGACGAGCCGCACAGGGCTTTTCATCTTCAAAGCATTTCGCAAACCCGCATGTCTTTGCCACTGCTACAGAAGGATAATTACCGTAAAGCAGACAGCATGGATTTAAGTGAGAGAAGATTCTCAGTCTAATTTTAGGGATTTGAACAGAAGGCGACACTCCAGCTGGGAGAAGATTTCCACCGAAAAGAATTTTTTGATGAAAACCAGAGGGTGAGGGGGGAGTTTCACAACATTATTTCCCTCCTTTTCCTAACCTGCTCAGTGAAATACACATGGGACACTCATTGGTAACAGCCATTATCACTGAGGGAACTGTGATGGTCCCTGCAAAGGCTGTCAGYAGAATCTGAACCGGAGACCTTCTGGAACAAATAGAGATCTCTACCAGGGAGATTAAAAGGAACTTAGCGGGCGAGTCGGTACAGCGAGACAGAAGACACTTTGAGAGTTGCTTACGTGAGTRGATCAACATGGTGGCCTCAAAGAAGGGGACTCTTTGGGACACTGAACACAACCTTAGCACCTCAACAATTCCCTTTATACTTGTGAGTAGCCCAGCACAGCGCAGCTGGGAGTTGCTGTTGCCTTAGCCTGAGGTGAAAAGAAAAGGTCCTCAACCTGCTGAAATATGTATCCTTCCCCTCCTCCAAAGGAACAAGACTAAGAGAATCTACCTGAGATTTCTGGCTGGGATTTGGTTTGGTTTGGTTTGATTTTTTTAATGGAAGGCAGATATTTGGCAGAAATTTTCACTTAGTCAAAAATGGAATTTTCTGAGAAAAAGAGTTAAAAAGCAGGGTGGATTTGATCAGCCTTAGTTCTAATTCACCTGCCCCACAAATACTGAGAAATTTTCTCCCTTTAAGGACAACAAAAAGGTAGAAAATTATCTAGCCAAGGCAGGACATTTATTCATTTTAAATCACAAAAGTCAGATCTCTCTGGAATGCACATTTAAACTAAAACAAAAAAAAAAAAAAAAAAAGAAATCACTGAAGGTTTGCAAAATATTTCAAAACTCAGAGTTACTCTTAGAATTGATCTTCTAGGAATAACTAAACTAGCAGGAAATGCACAGAGGAAAGGCTGGACAGAATTCTCCCCCTCCCTTTTGTACATACTGCAGCAACACGCACTCCCATGTGCTCCGTTCTCCCTCTGTTTGGAATGCACACCGAGAAGAAACGAGACAACGGACCTGGGGCTAACGTCCCTTGGTGCCCATCCAGCTCTGTTCCAACTCAAAAAAAAAAAAAAGAATTTGAGTTGCTCAAGAAACCCAAACGAGTATTTATAACTTCCTGACAGACCGGGTTGCACGAAGCTTTAAGATGACTGCAAAGTCTGCCTTCCCTCCTTTCTCCCCCTCTCTCCTTCTAGACAATAAAACTTGGAACTCTTCAGGGACAGCCGTTTCTCCCCCAGATCCAGAATCAACGCCTGGCATCTGAAGACACCCCTCACTTTTAACACCACCTCGTTGTCAGCGTCTCAGGCTGTCAAATCCCTCTCCCCCCCTCCCGTGGCCGGCTCAAGGCTCTGTTCCACCAGCGAGCGTTTCCTGAGCAGCCCTGATTTCGGAGATAATGGGAGGCACAAGAGGAAAGCCTTCCAAGTGGTAGGTTTCAGTGATAGAATAAGCATGAATCCTGGCAAAAGCCATGGTGGGACTGCCAAGAAATTCTATATGATGCAGGTGCAAATAGTTTTTTAAATTCAGACTCATTAAAATATGTATTTTGCAAAACGAATTAAATTAAAACATCTGGGAACTAGGGGAAAAGGCTAGGGGCTTGAGAGGAGAACAGGGCTCCGCATGTGCATACACACACACACACACACAATTATTTTGTTTCCACTTAAAAAGTAGATTTGAAGGCCCCGGACTTCATCAGGATCCATAATTGTGGGAAAGTAACCTGAAGATGCCAAACAACAGGAAATTACCAGAAGAATCTGTCAGCACAATCAGCTGCTATTTTCATTGTTCTTTGGCAAATTTATACACAGTCGGGAACACCTGGGCTGGCACGCAGCCCGGCCTTGACTAATTGCCAGGGGAGAGGAGCAGTCATTTGTCTTCGGTGGGGTTTCCTACCCTCGCTCCTCAAAACATGTGGTTTCACTTTTCCCCTCTCTCTGCAGGAAATGGCAGGACAGTGAAACGCAGAATAAATGAGTTCGATTCCAAGAGGTTGCCTCCTCAGAGGCCACTCCAAAAATAACTGTCTTGTGAGAGGCTGTTAATAACCAAGATTCTATATACTGTCTTCAGCAAACAACATTTCAAAGGCACAGTGTTCCTTTTCTCCCCAGACCCTATGTACATTAAAAACATTGTGGGGGGAAGAAAGGGAAGGGAGGGAGAGAAGGGAGAACCTCGGCAGTTAAGAGTCCTGTATATTTTTGTGGGGAATTCACACTCTCTTCAAACTGCCTTGCAAAAATCCAACACACCTCAAGGAAGTTGCTTGGATTTTTCTTCGGAGCTGAGCAAAAGACCGCTAGGTTTTTCCAACATTATTTCAGGATGAGCAAGCAAGTACTTGTTAAAGAGCTCTGTCAATCTTTGTTGAGGCATTCCCCTTAATTTTATGTTAAGGATGTCTCTCCCTCTCCATCTCGTGCCTCCCAAGCCCTTTGAGAGCCTGCCCTACCCGATCTCAGTGGGATCACACCAACGAACAGCAGACAATTCTTTATTCCCAAGAAATTCAGGCACGATCCCACCAGCAGTTACCAGCATGGAGTTAGTCTTTTGATCACACACAATAACAAGGGATATTCTCAGATTTGTAAAAGCAAGGCCGTAGTTTCTATGCACTGCATTTCAAGGATCCGTTTCTAACTCGCTATTTGAAACAGGTATTTGGTGCATGTGTCTTATATTAAAAAAGCAAGTCCCTTTCCAAATGCAAGTTTGGAAACAGATTTTAAAGCTATGTGACAGACAACAGAAGAGTCCCAGCAATCACCTGCATTATAGCTTTATCTCTGCCGAGACGTTGTTTTTGACATTGTAAGACTGCACTTTAAAAGATCACCTCTTTACAAGAACCACCTGTCTAAAGCGACAGCTTTTTCCTTTAACCTCAGAACACATTTTTAAGGTTAACATACCACTAAAAAAAAAAAAAAATAAAAAAAATTTGCCCCTTCCTCCCATTACCACTGATTCTTAGCAAATCCAGGCTATGATGTCCCCTCCATGTAGTAAAAGCATGTTTTATGTATTTCTCTTTTAAACCTGGGGTGCTTTCTAATTGAAATTGCGTAGTATTTTACCATTTTGGATGGTGTTATGTCACAGCAGCAGCATGTTTTGTATTGAAGTGTATATCTGCATTTGGTATATTTTCACCTGCATCTTGTCCAAATCCTACAATGATTTAGCATCTTGGCACTCTGACAGCAAAGAATCAACTCAAAAAAAAAAAMCCCCAACCTCTAAAAAAACATTTAAAACATACAGCAGATGATCATTAGGTGGGTGAAGGAGCTAAAGGAACATTTGGGTTTCATTTGGTTTCAGTTGCAGACTCCTTAGCAGGGTAGAACTAAACTGTAATTCTAAACTGACCCACCTTTTCTTTCCTTTCCTCAACAAAAGGTGAAAAATGTGATAGAACATTTTACAATATGCAGCACATTGGTTATACTGCAGCACTGATAAAGTTCAGACTTGGCTTATTTTCTCTACGGCTGAGATGTTTTGACATGTTTATTTGTTTAATTTGTTTATTTTGACTAGCTCTGATTATAATTGGCAGCAATGAGCAGAATTAACATTAGACAGTGTCTTAGACTTGTCGGTTACAATAATGCAAAAGGCATGTGAAGACAAATTCTCCAAAGAAGTGACAATAGCTGGAGTTTGGTTCAGCTGCTTCGTGGCTTTGCTAATGCACGGAGAACAAGTGGCGGAGCAGTACTGGAACCACATGCTTCCCACTGATTTCAATGGCACAGGACCAGASCCTTAAACAGCTGAAAACACAACAGCTCTTAAAATCATAAAATTTCTTGCTAGTTACTCAGAAAGCAACAATCTAACCCATATTGACATAAATGGAACATCCTCCAAATCAACAGGTTTTGGATCAAAACCTCTACATGAATTTTACAGTATATGCGAAGTGCCTTTATCCTTAGATGCAAGGAACACTTGCACTCGTTTGAGCGTTACTGACAGTAAAGAAAGGGCTCATCATCTTTCAGAACCAGACCYTTCGTTTGTTCTTTGGAGTTCATTCGTGTCAGGCAATGAAGGCTCTCATCGACTTCACTTCACTCGGATCGTCATCACCATTGTTACGTCCTTGCACTAGAACAATGTTTTTTAGAATAACAAACTTTTCTGGGTTTGCCTTGGTTTTTTTGTTCTTAATTGTAGTCACTGAATTGTAACAACAGTTAAGAAGGAGGGAGGAATCTATTCAAGACGGGCACTGTAAAGCATWTTCTTCAAGCCATAGTAATCCAAATGTTTTGCTTCAAATCAGTTTTAAACAGCATATATTTAAACTGACAAAACCAAGAATATTTTCTGAGCTGCTGCATCCTTCACACAGGCTACTCTGCCATGATATTGCAGCCCATATGTTCCACAATATCACACTTCTCAGCGCTACCTAGGTAAACGATAATGCTAACAAATCCCCTTCTGTGCWTGTAGACAATACAGCACGTAGGTGATAAATCTGGACCCAACTGACGGAGTTTACTTTCCATATCTTAAGATGCTCTGCATAGGTGAAGATGCCTTATCCCCTCTAAGTTTCTCTCTTGCTCGCTACCCCAAAACACTGTTTCAGGCCTCAATTCACAGCCACATTTTAGCATCAGAAGATATTCAAATGAAAATGCTGTCATAACACTGCACTGCTAGGCTACTGAGCAACAAAAGCATTCCCTGAACCTTAAAACTCCATCCCTAACCTCTACCAGTTAAAGACCAAGACCAAATATCCCACGCAGACCTTTCCCATGATTCAAAAAAAAAAAAAACCCCACAGACTCCAGCTGCAAAATCCAGATTTTAACGCACATTTCCAAGAGCCTGACATTTTTTAATTCGGAGTCCAAATCATTACAGTGCGATAGGTATCCAGGCCAGATGTCAACTTCTTCCTCCTTCTCAAAAGGAACATTCAGACCTGAGATCATCAGAGAGAAACTTATGACACTTTTACCTGCAATTCCACAGAACTTTWAAAGGGGGAGGGAAAAGAAAATAATCGCAGTTTTTCAAGATGAGAATCTGAGGCACAAAGGAAAAAAAACATGATGTCAAACATAAGAAAGGACCATAGAATTCAACTGTGTGTTTCTTAGTTTTTATTAGGTTGTTCTTTTTCTTYTCCTAGAAATAGGCACTACCGCTAGGCAAGCTTGCTGATGCCCAGTGGTAATACAAAGCCTTGTGGTGAATATAAATATAAAGGACAACTTAGTCAAGTAACCAAGCTGTTTAAATATGAAGACGACAATCCATGTCCCAAAGAATGTGGTAATTGCGTGGACAAGATAAAGCAAATGAAAGCTTTAAATAAAGCTTAAATAAGATTACATCTGTCTTTGCCATATTAAAYAGAGGTAGTTTTTATGCAAAACCTCTCCAAGAAAAGCAAATCATCTACATATTCCACCACTAATTATCCAGGAAAAGCAAAGATGCTGCTTTACTCATATTTTCAACAAAATATTTTCTCAGTGTGCAGCACGCCACATTATTATGTGTGAGACCATATGTGTGGCAGTGCAGGGGGCCAAGTTAAGGTTCTCACGTTCACACCAAGTGCTATGGAGAGTTCACCACATTGAAAGGGTTTGCTTTTGATACCTTTGCTCACTTGCTTTCTACTTTTCAATTATTTAAAAGTGATTTGAACATATGTCCCCTCCGCCAAGCCCTGTCTTCAGTTTTGAGGTCTCTCCAACAATTATTTAAAATACCAACAGCACCTGGAACTACACGAGAGCAGAGTGCGTGGCTGTGCTCATTTATGCTGACTTACTCTCGGAATCAGCGCAATGGCAGTTGCAGCAGAAAGCAACAGACYAAAATACAACCAAAAAGTAAAATCAAAGCATGTTAGACTCAAAAGCCCAAAACTGCAAAAATACCAAGAATTTCTTCTCATATTTATAGGACAGAAAAATCAGGTGCTACTGAGGAAATGTCCTTCTTTTTTCTTTTTCTTTTTTTTGATGGAATTGTATGTATTTGGAGTAAAAGAAACAAAATGTAACTAAAGCGTATCACAACTTTTGTGTATTTTTATGATATTCACATTTTTCCTGCAGAAATTCTTGTGCCTGATGGTCAGCTTGTTAGATATTAGATACAAAATATACTTTGCAGGAAAAAAAAAAAACAAAAAACAAAAAACAAACCCCAACAAACCTTTGCGTATAATCCACCGGCTTAAATGGAATTTAATTCCATTTAAGCTCTCAGGGCAGTTCTTTGCACCGGGGGCAGTTTCATCATAATAGTGAAATAGAACACTTCAGTTATGAAGTCAGCATTGCATCACTTGTACTGCACCGGTACTATCACTGCGTTTGTCAACCACAAAAGGAGTTGCTCCTCTCTTGGAGCATAATGCCTGTGGTACTTATGGAGGGCACAGATTACAAACACACACTGAATGCAGCAAGAAGAACCTGAGAACCAAAATCTGTTCGTAAAAACAAAACAAAACAAAACAAAAAAACCCCAAACAAAACAAAAAAAAAACCCCAAAAAATACCAAAAAGCAACCCTCAAACTTTGACAAGTAAACACATTGCAGAATTTGGAGACTAGTAGAGTGAAATAATTCATTGTGGCAAATTATTTGCCTAGCTCTGCTATTTGCCCGCCCGGGAGCACACTGTCAATGCTTACATAGTAGAGAAATCTAACTGGCTTCAAACAAGGTAGAAATCTTATTTTATTGATTTCACAGAACGCACTGGAGTATAATGGTTAATAGTGAATAGCATCACAATGAAAAACTGTGCAATTACATGGCAGCTAGGTTTCTTATTCAACAATTATCACTAGTTCATATAACTGGAAGGTGAACTATATTAGAAAACAAGATACTACTATACCCTTGATCTCATACCTAATACACGCGTCACTAGAAGCCCAACAAAAGGACATGTATATTTATGTTTAAGATCATGCTCACTCACAAAGTTAATGTGACTATACAGTTTGGGAGTGTATAGTTACCATGAACCTCCACTCATTTCAGCGTATGTACAAACACCGCATGGACAGTGTAACTGCAATGGTGGAAACCATCTGTTAAGAGCCCTGAAGGCACAGTGTTTTTCTTCAGGCGTCGAGGAGGTAGCTTCCCTTACTCAGACTGTGAACAGAACTCTATTTTTTTCTGAAAGCATTATATCTAAGGCAGAAAAGCCAGGGAAACCATGTCCATCCATTCCCACATCTCCAGCAAGAGCTCTGTAGAGGTTAACACTGAAGCAACGTGCCATCCACATAGGTCTGGACTGAGCCCTACCAAAGCATCTCCTACACAAGCACAGCAACCTCTGCACGCTATGTTTGAGACTGAAAACACAGCTGAAGATCCGCAGTGCCTCATACACCAGTTGCCTGACATAAACAGGCTGTCTTCTTTCCTTGTTTTGGATATKAAGCCTTTTTAAGGGTCTCAGATTCAGTACCTATAATCAAGGGTTACAGCTGAAAATCTTGGCCTTTGGTCTCTAGCYAGAGTATAACTATTGCTACTAAAAGTCTTGAGAGTCCCTCACAAAATCTCTGACTGCTACAGTCCCCCAAACTGGACAGATTTAATCAAGTAGCTGACATTCTGATACCAAGATGATTCATATGTAAGCAGATATAGCGATAAGACCACTATATGGGCCAAACCCTCTCCAGCTTGCTTGTCTGCCAGTCAGTAGGACTTTTCTGAATAAGGTGAGCAGGTTTTGGCCCCATGGTGAAGAACAAGATCACCAGCTGTGTGCGTTCAGTTTAAATATTCAGCCAATCTTTCAGTGAAGATTCATTTGTCATGTCCCTTGGCACTTTCCAGTCTAATTATTGAAGGCTATACATCCCCCCTCCCCACCCMAGTGTCTGTTGTTTTTAAAGTGATAGCATACAGCTCAATCTAAATAAAGAAAAATCACAGGATGATCTCAGTGGCAAATAATTGCGGAAATAGGAAGAATTTTCCATTTCTAGCCTGCACYTCTGTAGATCAGGGGATAAGAGATAATGGCCTCAGGCCTACACAGCAGACGGATCGCACAGACAGCTTTTGCTCTCTAGCGGACAGTGCTGAAGTCCACCTGAAGACAAAATTGGGAATACCCTGTTGGCTCTMATGACAGAAGAGCTTGGAAGATGTACGTGCCTCAGTAGAGATATTCCTTCCAGGGTAATTGCAGGAAAGGTGTTTCTCAGATTGTTCATGCTTTTGATTCTCAAATAYACACTATGGTATTTCGCCACTCCGCAGCATCTTTCAGCAAGCTATGCTTTTAAACTCCCTTCACATATGACCTTCTAAAAAAACAAGCAAAAAACCAAACAAAAACCCCAGCATATGCTCAGTCATCTTATTCATATAGCAACACTATGGTCCAGGTTTTCTACAAACTTTTCACAAAAATGAGTCACGAGCATCCCCATTTCACAGGTGGGAAACTGAGGCTGGGCAAAGAGACAGGTGAGCAAAGAGACATCCCCCAAGGCCATATCTTAAACTGCTGATGGGTTGGAAATGCATCCTTTCCCTCAACACATGAAATGACAGTCCTTTCCAAACAATTCTACATGTGCAAAGGGGATAAAATACCTATAAGAAAATTTGTTCTACTGGTAAGCTTCCCAAGGGGGTTTGAATGACAGAGCGTACAACACCTTGACAGTGTCTATTTAAACAAAGGAAGCACATTGTACATGTCTCAGACATTTCTCCACAGAGTTCAAGGCAGCAAAGGTCACCGAATACTATACCTTTAAATAAAGTAACCAAGATAAAGGGGAGAAACCTAAACTGGAGACCGCCAGCTGCGAGAAGAGAGGGCTCTGTAGGTAGCTGTCTGTTGCCATCTCGTGGACAAAAAAAATATATGCCAAAAATCAGAGAGGCAAGTAAGGGTCCGGAGTCCCCTTCTCAGGAAAATTCAGTATCTTTCCTTTTGGGTTATCTCTGAACTCCTATTCCACTATGTTATCAGCTGCTTGTTGTTTGCTTTTAAGATAAAGATAATTTTTTCTTGTTGACTGAAAAATCCAGTGAAAGAACATCTTGGATCAAATCTAGAGTTCCTTTAATTAGTTAGAAAGACAGGCTGAGAGGAAGAAGGGGGAGGGATGAAAGAGAAGGGGAAAGCAGATGAAACTCTTGCGCCAAATGGCAAACAAAGGGTTTGCTTTGCAATTTCATGGATCAAACAGTGGTCAAGGGGTGAAAACCCTAACTGAAAAAATTTAAATGGCGCTAAATTAWCATACACTGGAAAGCCGGCTAAAAGTTTTCTTTTGTCATTAACAGTTGTGATTCAAGTYACCTCCTGGCTCTTCCTCTCCTGTTACAGTTTACCCAGGGATGAAAGTGTTCGGTGTAATTTATGCAATGCCAAGCCATGGGACTATGTTGACTAATTCTGTAAAATAGGAGCTTTTTATGCCTGGCAGCCCTTTTCGAGTCACCAGTTCACAAGAGTGAACAGCAASAGAGGGAAGCAGGAACTCTGCTTGTAGGAGTTGTTATTCCTAATCCCACCCTTTGAGATTTATGCGTATTGGCTTAGATCACAAGATCAGACCAGCTCAGCAGTCTGCCAATAAAAACAGCTAATACSTTTACATCACTTGCCATATAATCCAGAAAAAGTCTCCCTGCCTCAGTTTCCCCACAGAAGAAATTGCAACTGATACCTTGACCTTGATTTATTAAACCCTTTGAACTTTGTAAGTGCAGAGTCCTACTAAAAATTAACTATTATTAACATGCTGTCTTTTGTAAAGATCCTCTAAACTTTGGTGCCAACATGAGCTCAAGAAGATGATAATATCAATGATAGTATCCATATGAGAAAAATAAGGCATGAGGAAGATATAAGGAAGATRCCACAAGTCAGGCACTGGTAAAAATCCAACAGACACTCATTCATATTTAGGCAGTCAAAGAAGGGACCCTCCAAAGCCACAGGCCRTTTTTGACCACTTGGGTCAATCACAAACCCAGCTGCACCGGGTATGCTTTCAAGTGCATGCAAGGGAGAACACGGAGATGATCCAAGCTAATGTCAAATCAAGCCGGTATCCATACATGGCATAGCTCTAAGCAGAAATTTTAATTCTCTTTCAAAAACAGGGCGCTAAGACAGTTGCATGCCCAAGTCTGGAACATTACCATATAGATGTAATAATATACTAAAGTTAGTGTGATCTTCACTGGCTGGGAATATCAGTCCCACATACCCATGCTCAAATACAAATGCACAGAACGCCTACATCTTACCTGGCAGTACTAACTAGGGCTGGCTCATATGGTTTATTTGGTACTTCGAAAGCTCTTCTGGCATAAAAACGGGGGAAGTCCTTCCTAAGAGCATCACTACCCTCAACTGACATGCTGGGAACACACAATAGTATATCATTTGAAGAAAAATCTTCATTTGAAAAGACCAGATCACCACCACTACCTATTAGCCAAGTATCAAACACCCACAGATCTCTAAGAATAAGCCTATTGATGTTTAACACTGTCCTTTAAACAGAATGTCAGTTAAGTAAATTRATGTCCAATGGACAGTATTTAAGGAGCGGGGAAAATGTTTCCCCATTATATTATGTCCCCAGGCAACGGAGATGATAATTTTCTACCCTGCTAGGAAGGGCATCACACCATTAAATTGTTACAAATTAAGTTTTGGGTTATGTGCTTTACTAGTCCCACAAGGTAACTAAAACTTCTACGTTATTTGACCGCAAAACAAATCAGAAACGGTTCTGAGTATACAGTGGGACAGACTCAGAGAACAGTGATTRCTCCTTGCTCATTGCTGGACCAGAATCAAGCCCCAAAATGGCTTACACAGGAACATCCTTGCTTACYGTAGTGCCTTACTCTGCAAATATGCCATCAGGTTCAAAGGGAGACTCACCAAACACGCTATTCAGCAGAATCTGATTTTTATTCACCTTCCTTTGCTACCTGGCCTTTCAACTAGCTGAAAACATCTGAAAAAGCCTCGTCCAACAGGTAAAACACCAGAGCGGAAATCTATGGAACTGTGTTCTTTTCTTGGCTTTGCTGTATGATCTTAGGAAAAAAAGAAATACAACATTCTTTGTGTTTCCTGTGTCCTTCATAACGTTTCTTGAGCCGCTAAGCTGTTTGGGGAAGAAATGCTTCTTATTGTACGTACAAAACAACACTTTTCTTCTTCAAATGCAGACTCATTAAGAGGCAGTGAACTACCCTAAAGTAGCCAACTGTAGTACTGGAAATGGAAAAATGGCCTTGCTGTACTACAGTTAATGTGTTCCACGGAGAAACTTGGACTAATAGCTCAGACGAACTTGCTGCAGTAACCTGGATAAGTAACTAAAATCTTCATTCATACTTATGTGTCTTTCAGCTGGTGCTATTTGTGTGGCAACCTAGGCGCTAACTTCCGAAAAGGGCTCCTGACCTCAGGTCTGGTTCTTGGTTTTACTGTAGAGGTCTCCAGATATTCACAGAGCAGCTGTTGAACGGATGCAGTTTTCAGCTCACCGTATTAAGATAAACCAGCACTGATTTTGGATTACCCTAATACCTAAGATCAGACAGTTTGAAAAGGGAATTGTCACAGCTATTTCAACTTAAATTCATCAGTCAGAATCCTTACTTTGCCAGAATGGACTGGATTCCTGGCACGCTTATTTCCATGTGATTTAAGTGTCCAGGAACGTTTTCAGTTGGTAAATCAGCAAGGTTTTCACTATTCCCCCAGAGCTCAGRGAGTTCTGTTATCCTCAGTCTAAGCTGACATAGGAGTAGGAACCCAGCTGCACAGCATCTCAAGGGAATGAACCAGTAAAGTAAAATGTCCTAAGGGAAATGTTTTTTGGTGACCCTAGTGAGTTCCTCGTTGATGATGCATTCAATAAATGTACATACAGGGGTCAAATGCACAATTGGATCCATCAGCACCAAATGAAATAGCCCTCTCTAATCAGGTAGCTCAGTTTGGACCAGTGCAAGATATAAACCTCAAACCTTTTGCCCAGGATTTGCACACACCAAACAGCACTACAGCGGTGGATGGTGGCAGTAAGTTCCACCAGTTGACTTCCGACGTGCTGGGAAGTGCAAGAAATCTAATAAGTAAACTACTGTGGCAAGATCTCCAATTCAATTTCTGCAGATGTCCTGATAAATATCCAAACGTTTAGGCAGTTCTCCAAACTTATGCTGAATTACAAACCTTCTCAAAACCTGTTCCATTGTTATTCTTCAAAATTCCATCCAATTTGGATGGGCCTTTGACACCGTTTCCCACAGCATTCTCCTGGAAAAACTGGCTGCTCACGGCATGGACGGGCGTACTCTTCAGTGGGTGAAAAACTGGCTGGACGGCCGGGCCCAAAGAGTTGTGGTGAATGGAGTCAAATCCGGTTGGTGGCCGGTCATGAGCGGTGTTCCCCAGGGCTCAGTTTTGGGGCCCGTCTTGTTTAACGTCTTTACCAATGATCTGGACGAGGGGATCGAGTGCACCCTCAGTAAGTTCACAGATGACACCAAGCTGGGCGGGAGTGTTGATCTGCCTGAGGGTAGGAAGGCTCTGCAGAGGGATCKGGACAGGCTGGATCGATGGGCCGAGGCCAATTGCATGAGGTTCAACAAGGCCAAGTGCCGGGTCCTGCACTTGGGTCACAACAACCCCAGGCAACGCTCCAGGCTTGGGGAAGAGTGGCTGGAAAGCTGCCCGGCGGAAAAGGACCTGGGGGTGCTGGTCGACRRCCGGCTGRACATGAGCCGGCATGTGCCCAGGTGGCCAAGAAGGCCAACGGCATCCTGGCCTGTGTCAGGAATAGTGTGGCCAGCAGGAGYAGGGAGGKGATCGTGCCCCTRTACTCGGCMCTGGTGAGGCYGCACCTCGAATCCTGTGTTCAGTTTTGGGCCCCYCACTACAAGAAGGACATTGAGGKGCTGGAGCGTGTCCAGAGAAGGGCGACRAGGCTGGTGAAGGGTCTGGAGCACAGGTCTKATGGGGRGCGGCTGAGGGAGCTGGGGSTGTTYAGCCTGGAGAAGAGGAGSCTGAGGGGAGACCTTATCGCTCTCTACAACTACCTGAAAGGAGGCTGGAGTGAGGYGGGTGTTGGTCTCTTCTCCCAAGTAACGAGBGATAGGACAAGAGGAAATGGCCTCAAGTTGCRCCAGGGGAGGTTTAGATTGGACATTAGGAAAAATTTCTTCACYRAAAGGGTAGTCAGGCACTGGAACAGGCTGCCCAGGGAAGTGGTGGAGTCACCATCCCTGGGGGTATTTAAAAGACACGTAGATGTGGTGCTCAGGGACATGGGTTAGTGGTGGACTTGGCAGTGCTGGGTTAACGGTTGGACTTGATGATCTGAAAGGTCTTTTCCAACCTAAACAATTCTATGATTCTATTCTATGGTTAGGCATTTAAGGCTTTTTTTAAAAGTGCAAAGTGAGTGAAAGGAAGGGGGAACAAAAAGTTAGCAACCCACCCCACTATATTTATTCTGTTTTGTATCATTTAAAAAATGAGCACTAAAAGGCTGAGTGGAGCTCACCCGACGTTTTTTTAATGTACTGTAATTTCTCAGGAAAACGCTTTGTGAAAAGTAAGCAATATATCCTAGCGTATAAGTATGTAACCATAGTTTCCCCCACCATGCAAAACATCTGTGACCTTGCACAGAGGTCATCACTGCAGTAGTGTTTCTCTTTACTTTTAAAGAAATGTCAGGCCATTTTTTATACAAGACTTATGACAGGGTGCTGTTTATTGTATCACAAAGCCACTATAACTCCAGCACAAGGAAACTGCTATTATTTGGAGAGTATATATCTTTCTGACTAGCAGTAAAGATGAAAATAAGAAGGGTCCTTYTCAGAGAGTAAAAGTCAGAGTCTCCCTTAATGACACCAGCATCTTCTCCATGACTGAAAACTGAACCATTACTGGACTGCTCAGTCTGATTAAGGCTCAAATTTTATGCTTGAATTTTCTATTAGGTCACACAGGGTTTGTGCTCATCTTCCACTGAAAATGGTGTCGAATTCCCAATTTTTTGATGTCTCTCATGTGACCATACAATCACTTTAGCCACTAGACTTAAAATTTCAGCTCCCTTCAGCAGAAATGTGCTTCCCCCCCTGCCCCCATTTTATGTTGAATCAAATTTTTTGTTTCGTGTGGAAAGCGTTGGAGAAAATGCCCAGGACAATTTGGGGCAGAATAAAAATCATTCCCAGTCACCTCTATTTCCTTTTTACCTTTATGATGGAAAATTGCTTGTGGCTTTTTCTGGTAGCTCTGTTCAGTCCTGAACGAGTCCACTGTGGGGGCACCAGGCTGTGAGGGCTGCATCTTTTAAATCAGAAGTCTAACTGAGATCCTAACTAGTTGTGTTCATTGAAGGTCCCTCGGTACTTTTCGCAAGACTAACCTCTGTATCCTGGCCAAATTCCAGCTCAAGTAATTACAATCTACTTTCCCAAACACCCCTCTTCTTTCCCTGCAGCACTTCCAATTGCATATGAAATTATTCTATTATCTAATTATAATAGTGCCCACAGATTCCTGTCAAGCTTGGGGATCCTGTGAGGTGCTACGGAGAGAACAGACGCGTACCCAGYCCTCCGGTTTCCCAGCAGCACACCGTGCGAGTGTTGAGACCTGGGACTACCTCGCCGTGACTCCGAAAGGCCAGACTGAAGAACGGGGTTCATTTTGAAATACAATACAGTAAATTAGTATAAGAAAGAGAAGTGAAGGAAAGAAATATGTAAACCTGAGAAAGCAAGCAAAAGAAGGACAGGTCCCTGCTGGTGGTGTTTTAGGCTGACTGTGTGCTATTTAATCAGTACCACCCCCCACAGTAGTTGGAAACAAAGCTGCTTAGTGTACATCTATACAGTTTAACAAAGCACCGTAMAAGAATGTCCCAGCTAGCACCACGCACGCTGGAAGAGCAACCCAAAGTTTCACTATTTAACAGGTCCGTCCTGTAAATGGAGTAGCCACGCTGGTTATAAATCACAGATACCTTGCTTCTGATTCAGCCGTAATTGCGCGGTGTAGCCTCCTAATTGCACGGTGTAACCTGCACTCCGCACACCTCAGGCTGAGGTGGTGCCTTGTACAAGCAGCTMCGAGCTTGCTTTGCCCATGCTTCAACCAGCCCACATGCCAAGCCCCGCCAATAGAGCTCCAAGTTCAAGCCAGGAAGGGCTGCCAAGAGGCAGGATACGTCGGATTGGTCTTAACACCATGTGAATGTAACTACATGCCTAGGTGCTTCACTGAATTATGAAGCCTTTGATTTCTGGAGGGAAGGGGGAGGTGGATTGGAAGGAATCACCT
Organism: Oceanodroma leucorhoa; assembly: GCA_030449065.1. Lineage (NCBI taxonomy): Eukaryota > Metazoa > Chordata > Aves > Procellariiformes > Oceanodroma > Oceanodroma leucorhoa. Next base: position 468,398 of record JASVER010000094.1, read on the forward strand.
TTCCTCATAACATATTTGCACAAGCAAACAGTAGTGAAGMCATTAAAGGGGAAACACTGGATTGTTTAGGAAGTCCATTCCCATTTAAGCAGACAGATTTTAAAAACCAAGTAAACACAAATGGCAAAATGCATCAGAAGTTTGAAATATCTTTTCCAGCATATTCAACGAAGTCAACTGCTCCCAAATATTACACGGCTTAAATTTAGACAGATGAAATTTAGGAGTATGGAATCAGATGGGACAGCAAGTCTTTTTCCTGACCATTTTGGGAAATTATCTTTGAGATTTTGTGCTGGTTTTGGCTGGGGTAGAGTTAATTTTCTTCATAGAAGCTAGTAGGGGACTGTGTTTTGGATTTATGCTGAAAACAGTGTTGACAAGACAGGGATGTTTTAGGTGTTGCTGAGCAGTGCTTACACACAGCCAAGGCCTTTTCTGCTCCTCACCCCACCCCACAGCGAGTAGGCCGGGGGTGCACAAGGGGTTGGGAGGTGACACAGCCAGGAGAGCTGACCCCAACTGACCAAAGGGACATTCTGTACCACATGACGTCATGCTCAGCACATAAAGCTGGGGGAAGAAGAAGGAAGGGAGGGACGTTTGAAGTGATGGTGTTTGTCTTTCCAAGTCACCGTTAGGCGTGATGGAGCCCTGCTGTCCTGGGGATGGCTGAACACCCGCCCATGGGAAGCAGGGAATGAATTCCTTGGTTTGCTTTGCTTGCGTGCGCGGCTTTTGCTTTCCCGATTAAACTGTCTTTATCTCAACCCACGAGTTTTCTCACTTTTACCCTTCCRATYCTCTCCCCCATCCCACCAGAGCGAGCGGCTGCGTGGGGCTGAGTTGCCGGTTGGGGTTAAACCATGACAGATGTTTAACACAGAACTGACCACAGAACATTCATTCGCTACAAATTGCATCCCAGCACCCAGTAATATGAACAGCAGAGTAAAATAAAGTGATCAGAAAAATGTCATCAGCTCTTCTGAAATGTTTGTTTGTGGTTCATTGTCATGAATTGGAAAAAAATATTTGTGGTTCTTTGCGGAGAAGAATCATTTGTTCACTTTTTTCCTGCTATCCATCATAAGTCTTATATTTATGTAATAGCTATGAAGACATTTCGGTTCAGATTGTTATTGCCTTTGTACCTTTAAGCATAGGTTTTGAAGTGTGTTTCCTTATAATGCTATAACTTAACTTCAACGTTTTTAAATGAAAATGGCAGCAGGATGCAGCCAGCATATGCTGTGTAGTCCACAGAGGGCAATTATTAATTTCCCAGTGGATACCTTTTCTTATGGTGACTGGCAGTGGGGTTTTTTGTTTGCTTTTTTATATTATTATTATTACTCATGCCTTTTATTTAAAACATTGCTAGATGTCTGTATCTCAATACACCTGCTGTGCCAGTGATTACACTGTGTTTAATGGCATGTCTATCCTGGGAGAGCACAGCCAAGTATAAGAGGGGACTGGAAAGGACAATAAACAGCTGTTGAATTTGTAGATCCCTACCTTCCATTTGAGGAGCTGTCACCAACCTGCTGGGGCCTGGCAAGGGCCTTGGTAATATCTGAGCTTCAGCCCTGGTTCTGACACTAACACACTGTTGGCTGTGGTGGTCTTGCTCAAACCCGTAACTATCAAGCAGGCTTGTAGCTAAACGCTGAAAAGTGCAGGAAAGAAACAAAGTTTTCCAGAAGCATCTTGTACTGGCCTAATTTTTCTTCTGCTGAAGATAATAATGGACATGAGGACAATGAAACCCCAGGAATAACAGCACCATCGGTGCTAATGGAAACGTTTCAACAATGAATTTTCAAAATACACCTTGAAGATCTTCCCTAAAAATGTAAATCATCAGTACAGGCCAAACTCAATGGACAAATCTCACACCTGATCACAGACTCCAACAACCTGTCACTTGGACTAGGAAAAGACATGCACAATGGTAAAGCAAATACATAACTGCAGGTCTACATGAATGGAACTAACTACGCTTTAGTCCAAGCTTGACATTTTGATTTTGTTCCTTACCTCAAAAAAGTCAAGTGTGGAGATGGATTTTTTTGCTTGTTCCAAACATAAACTGTCCACTTCTCTGTAGTAGATATTCAGCAGATAGCAGTGGGCTAAAAATATCTCGTAGATAGTACCAAGATCCATGCTTTAAAAAAGAAAGAAAGAAAAAAAAATCAGCCAAACTTGTTTTAAATGAAGTGTGAACAGGTCAATGACTCTACAATACCAAACCACTGTTACCCAAAGTGCCACCCCACTTTGTGCATTTCTAATGGCTTCTCGTCTGCAGGCAACAGAAAAATGCCAGCAGAAATTCTGCTTTTTTCTAGGATGAAGCCTCAACTCTGCAGCGAGATCCACATGGGTAGATCCTTGTATCTATTTAGACCCCCATTAATTTTAACAAACAGTAAGTGAGACAAAATAAACCACTTCTGCAGATTCACCCAGAACTTTCTTCTTATAAAGCTGCTCTTGAAATAAGTAACCCCAAAAGGAGGTCCAAGTTCAAATACAGCATGCCAACATAGTGATAAATAAAAAAACAGCAAAGTCACACAGACTACTGAACATGTGTCATCAGAGCTGGAAAATAAGTTACATGTTACAGATACCAGACAAAGAATTGGTGGGAATAAAGATCTGATTCTCATAATACTTGGACAACTATTTAAAAAAAAAAAAAAAAAGTATTCCATTAACTGCATCATTTCTAAGTGTGGCCTCTTGTCATACTTGAGGCTGAAGTAGTTACTGAAGAAAGATCAAGGGTTAAGCTGCACACTGCACAACAGCAAAAGACTTTAAAAGAAATAATAAAAAAAAGCTTCATCCAATTTTTTTTCCAAATTAAATCAAGAACATTCGTAATTAGTTTTTACACCGGAGACATCTAGTGGGAAATGAAAGAACTGAAAGAGCCATAAGCTGCCTTCGCCCTTTCATTAATATTTGCTCCCAAATGCAGGTCAAATAAATCTAACTCACAGTTTGAAATGAGTAGCTTTAAAACTGATGTATTACTTTCTGCTCGGATTTATGCCACCCATTTTGGATAATTACTCCCAATGCTTTTTCCCCATTGTATTCAAAGCTTCTTCATAAGAATGAAACGAAGTTGGGTTCCTTGAGATCTCTTCTGCTTTTAATAACTTTTCATTCCCCTTCACCCCTCCCCATCCTCAAAGATTACTTCCACCTTTGCAATTTAAGGCAACTGGATTTGGGCTGGCAGACACCTTGCACTCATTTATGCATGTGGTTTGTTCCCTGCTATGATAAATTGCACTGTCCAGGCACACAGTAAAAGACCATCCTGCCCTGCATCCGAGGCCCTGGTCCTGTGAAAACGTACCCATGTGCTTGAGTTTATACACTGAATAAATTCACTGAAGCACATGTGTAAGCCCTATTCTCACAAGATTTATGCACATCAGTAGGGTTACGCACAGTACATAAAGTTAAGCACGTGTTTAAGTCATTATGAGACTAGGAACAAAACACGCGAAGGGTGAAAGGGAAAATAGATGGACAGAAAGGTGAATTAACTTGCCCTGTGTCAGGGTAGTCACGTCCACATGGCACAACGCAACAACTGTCCAGAGATACCTGAACGAGTTCCAAAAACCTCGCTGTTACAGGGAACAGTTTAGTCCCACTAGCAAGCCATTCGCTGAGGCTAATAGACCTGCTAGGCAGAAAGGCTAATTAGCCTGAGCAAAGCATCACGCCAACACAGCTCTACAGCTTTTAGAAGCTAAGCTAAAACATGTCTCACTGAACAGCATCACATTATACTTTTTAAGAGTTCCCAGAGAAAGGCAGTAGGGACAGAACTGTATCTTCAGCGCTACTACTTAGTGGTTTATTTTTTTGGCTATCTTGCTACATCAATACAATTCGGGGGAAGCCATTCTGCTGAAATCCGCCGCAGGAGTGTGTCTTTACCTCAGCGCAATGCAAGAAAATGAACCAAAGGGAAGCACCTACCAACTTGATTTGAAACATTTTGATGTAGAGAGAAACAAAGGTAAGAAGTGGACAACTGTAAGAAAATGCAACACAACTTCGCACCTTCCTCAGGGTSTGGTGCTGCAAACAAGACAAGAAAACGAGTGTCCTCATGAGTTCTCTAGGCCCATGTAGAAGAGCCAAAATACCCACAAAAGTCCTTCCCTACAGATCTGGGAGGCCTTCGAAGTTGATCCATTAGACACTTCTAAGTTTCCATTTCGTTACAAATCAACATGGGAAATAAAGCCTCCTCTGCTGTCTCTCCTTTGATATCTGTAGGCTTTTAGATGTCTCATCAATATTGTACAGTCACGTACTTAAATCATCCTCTTTCCACAAAAGGCAGTTCCTGTTTATTAGTATCTGGCTCCTACAGATGCAGAGGATGAAGGACAGGTATATGCTACCAACTGTTTACAGGCTGTATYTGGAGTTAACAATTGCATAACATCGGATCCGTTTAGTGCTTAACCTTCTATTTCATTATTTTCACTTTCCAGATACATATAACTGCTTAGTTATGGCAATTTTTTTTGTAAAAAGCTGTTCTTCATAAGATGTGTACCTGCTTGCTTCCCTCCCCCTGAAAACACCAAGTACCCAGGTGCCTTAAATCTGAAGTAACAGACGCCTTCYGCAGCTGGTGATTTGCAGCACAAAGGCGGAGGAGGGGATGGAAAGACAAGATGGTTGCCTGAATTCAGCTTACCTCAAACCCAGCAGTCTGCAGAGAAAGTAATGTTACCTAATTTTCCTAGGTCTTATGCTAAAACCCAAACCAAAACCAGGCCTTTCCTTTTGCATTTTTACAGACAACATGCACCACAGAAGCAAAAATATGCCCTCTGAGGCCTTCAAAGCTCAAATTCATGTTTGAAATTCATTCAAAGCCCAATGTCACGTTTGGCTYGTATCTTTGCTGACCAAACACCCCAATACCCTGCCATCCCAATTGCAAGCAGAGTGAAATGAGACCTCAGACTGAAATTTGGGGAGAATCTGAAAGTGGACTTGGTGGCTTGCTCTGGAAGGAGACAGCTTCCAGCAGAAGAGACTGGGAACCCACGGGGAGTTAAACAGGGACTGCAACCAGGACAAAATCACTGGAGACGAGTCAGGGTGCTACTGAGAGACACCCCACAGCTTACCTTGGCTGTGGAGAGCATCTAAGAGCATTTTGCACTGGAGTTTTTCCACTGCATGGCCAGCAAAACTTCATAGTTCTGCTGCAACCTTCCAAGGAGGAAATAAGGCTAGGCAGCCTGGAGAAACCAACTGAAACTCAAAGCAGGGTAAGGGTAACCCTGCTAGCAGAGCTGGGGTCCTTTTTATTTTGGGCATTATTTAGTCAGGAGAATCATTTCAAGGAACAGATTTCATGAAAAGCCAAAGCCCCCCCCCCACAAAGAGCTGGACAGTTTCCAGCACCCACTGAGCAGAACCGTTGTGGRGAAGAAGACAACCATTATCGCTACTGTCTAAAAACGAGGGCTTTCTTCCCACACAAAGCAAACCCACGTCCCCTTCACCAAGTGCAAAGCAGGATTTGCCCTGAGCCAGCTGCGGGGTGACAGTTTGTCCCCCATACAGCACCCCTAACAACAGGAGGGTTACAGCTTCTCCCCTCCTGCTTTCAGGTATCAAAACCACATTCATTAGGTCACAGAAATGGGAAAAAGGTAAATATAAAAAGTAAAAAGAGAACTTACCCTCTAGGAAACCCAGTGTCACCAGACCCAGCGCTGAGGAGGAGACTGCAATTAGGGGTAACCAAGGGCACCTGAGCCCAGCCTGCTCCACAGGAGACTCATCAGGTCCCAGCACAGCTGCCCTGTCCCGAACGTCCTCCTGGCCCAGCCGTTCCCCTCCTCTGCGAAAAGGGGGGGTCTGGGCCGTGAAAAGCAACCGCAAGGCCATATAGCCACAAAATTCAAGCAGAAAAAAGGAGAAAATGAGAATATAGTAGTTTGCTTTCTGAATTTTAGCATATCTGGAGTTACAGCCACCTCTGTTGTGAAAGGGGGAGTTAAAAACTTGTGAATTTTTTGAATCTGTTTTGGGTTCATCACAATCATTTAATCATTACATTATTGATTTCCACGCACGTGTATACATTTCTCTGCGTGCATCACTCTTTGACTTTGTTAAGTGTCTGAAAGGGACAAAGTCAAAGATGTCCCAACATTCTTTTTCTCTATGCATAGTAACTGCTAAATCTTTAAGAAGCTTTTGTCTGCAGAGATTGACTGTTTTGAGGTGCGGCTTTCATTCAGCACATCACAGAGGAAGTGCACACCCTTGGCAATCATGAAAGTTTGATTTCTGTACTTGTTTATTTCTTTGCTTCCCTTCAGCACATTCAGTAAGTCATTGTGAAGGGAAAACTTGTTCTCTCCCAGAATTAGAAGCTCTAGGATATTTGAAACACTATAAAGACAAAGAAAAAAAAAAAAATCACATTTGCTTACTTCTCTGGAGAGATTAACTGAAGTCCTGCCAGCTAAAAGAAAAAAACCTAAAGAGTAAGAAGAGGCTAACATGGAGGGGAGGATAGGAACATACACTTCATTCAGGCAGGCAGACTTGTTCCACCTGCTGAAGAGAGGAAATTAAATTAATTTCTCTTTGTTTTGTTTTTTCCTCCTTTATAGTAGAGCTAACATCCTGTATTCCCTGTCCCCACCTGCTGGTAGCAGAGAATTACCTATTTTCTAGGCTGCATCACAGAAGAAAATGCTTAAAATGAAACCCCAAGTTGTACGGTGATGGGAAGAAGGGAGAAATTTGAGAAAGACAGAGAGATATATTAAGCACTTTGCTGAAGTACAGCTTTGGCTGAAGCAGGTAAGATGCATGTGGCACTGGGGCTTAATCGTGAGTCAAACTGGCCATTTTCCACAGGCCAGTGTGACTTGCAGCTGCCCTGAATGAAAGCAGGAAATTGCATTTTTGCTATTTATAAACTGTGAGAGTGAAAGAACATGAATACTGTACGCCTCTCCTGATCCCCATCTGTGGGGTTTTAACTATCTTATAAGCCCCAATAGATTGTGCTTCCCAGATCTTGTAAGGGCATTCTCATCATACCAACCCATAACATGGTTCAGCGTAATTGCACCATTGTCTTCCATTATATTAAGTTGGAGAAATTACCTTTTGGGTTATAGGCCCTGCACAGCTCAGGTTAAAGTGGTTCTCTTTACTTCAAGTAGTAGGACCCAGTGCTTTCAGAACAAGATGGCTGTTTTACCTGCATTGACTTCGTTACCATATGGCTCGTTGAATGACAGTCATAAAATCCTAACAGGGCTACAAGCTTGTTTACAGGGCTTATTTTCTCCTGGACTTATTCACACTTTGTGCTTTCATGTATATCAAAAACACAACATAAGAACAAAGCATACAGTCTCAGGCAAAGTCAGCCTAACACAGCAAAGATTATCTCTAAATCAATCCAGTTTGTACTCAGCCTAATGCAAAAATGTCTCAGAAAGAAAATCCGTGTGACACCGCAATATAAATGTTGCAGCAATAAAAACGAATGGGTCTGTTTGCACTGTAAACGTGGGGTTACTCCAAGATTAGTAACACGTATCACTTCATGCTGCAAACAAACATTAGACTTAGGCTGGCGTTACAGTAAGATGTATACATACAGAACCTATACCTTGTAAAGGGGGTAGCTCAAGTTGCAAGCAARACCCTTTATTCTGTAGCATTTCTGTTCATTGCAATTTCCCAGATGAGTCACCTACGAGAGTTTACAACGAAGCACTAACTTACCCAAGTGAGTTGTTCAAACAGATTACGGCTTGTAAAATTTCCCCAAGTAGAGCACTGTTAACTAGAGACCCTGGTGCTGCACTACTTACCAGCTGGGAAAAAAATTTAGTTTCTACTAGATATCATGAAGTTCAGCTTTTCAGGGCAGGGAAATTCCCACAGGGACAGGAAAAGCTACAGCTGATGAGCACATCCATAAAAATAATAAAAAAGGCACTTGTGATTGTACCAAGATAATGACAGGAAATAAAAAGATTTCATGCACTGAACACTCCAGTATATTTAATCAAAATGCTTCTCTAAAGTGGCCTCCTAACTAAAAACTTGCTCTGGCGTTCCGGAGCTTCTGAGATGCCTCCCGTCACTGTCGTATTTGGTAATCAACCCTATAACCTCTGTAAGTCTCAAGTCCTTCCCTGTCASATAGTTTTTCCCTGTCTACAGGAGGCTTATTAAGAGACTCGTATCTACAAAGCAATTGGAAAAGGGACAATGCAGTTTCAGAGAAGTGTTAACTATCACTTCTTTTCACAAGACTTTATCCTTAGACCCCACAAAATGTGCAAATGTGCTTTGCAAAGCAAGTGAAGAGACTGTTATCATTTAAACAGATTGTAAGCTAAACTCACGCTTTTCGTAAACGGAGCAAAATGGGAGAAAGGGACGAAGGAAAGGAGTTACAAAAAGATAATGTTTCATGGCACAAGAAGTGCAAGCAAAACTCCTTGTCAGCTGCGTAGCTGAAGATACAGTCCCGAGAGTGTCGGCTGATCTAACCGCTGTGATGGAGTGAGTCCTTTCCGAGAACTTGCTCACCAGCAAGAACGCGGCACCTGACTTCTGTCCTTCTCCTTCTGAAGAAATTCTCATTAGAGAAGCCTAAAATGTGTCCGTAGTCTCTTTATCCTAGAAAAGGTGTAAATTCCTCTGACAGCATCCAGTTTCTAATTGTAYGGCCGTTTAGCAGAAAAGTCCCAGAAAACTTTCCTCCCAGGACTCTCAACCGCCGCCTAACAGAACAATGCAGAGGGCCATCAGGCTCTGGTTAAGCATGCCTGATGCACCTTTAAACGGGTTAGATCAAATTAGAGTCCAAAAAGAAGTGATTACCTCCCTTCACTTAAACATCTATTCTTTCTTAATAAAGTATCCCAGGCATTGAATTTCAGGCCCAGTGTTTTCAGGGATATACGGGTTATTTCCAAGCCGAGCTATTACCAGTGAATGCGGTGACATTAATATGAGTAAATGCAGGAAAAAGGATGAAATAAAACATATCCTATTGAAGGAAATGAGAGCTCCTTAAGAAAGAAAAACACACATAGGAAAGACGTGGGCATATCAGGATACAAATGGGACACTGGGGAGTGCCGGATTCCACAAGCATGATGTTATTGAAGTGTTTGATACCAGAGTAAGCACCTGCAGATATGAATTACATCCTTGTTCAGACCACTAACATCGGAGTACTGACATCTCAGGAAGTGCTTATGTTATATTTCAAATCCCACTGCCAACTGCATAAATATCAAATAAATCAATCATTGATATAAAAGACATTATCTTAAGGACTTTAAAAAGCTGAACAAGCCACCTCTCTTCTAAAAGTAGTACCACGCTTAAATCATTTGGGCTGCTTCTGTCAGTTGCACCTGAAGAGCAATAACATTAATGCTGTTGACGACCAGATATTAAATGCTTCACCTCTGTACACAGAGATGGAATTGGTATAGAAATAGTTAAAAMCAGTAATAGCTGAGTGAGTGTGTCAAAAGTTTTGCACGCTGTAAGTATACTTTCTGCTGCCTTCAAGAGGTGGACATCTCATTTTACACATGTAGAAACTGAGGCACCAAACTATGAAAGGACTTGTGCAATATCAAGAGAGCTCTAGAATGTCACGAGCAAAACAAGCTCAGGACTAGGAGTCCTCGTAATGCTTATTAGACCGCGCAGTCTTTATTTTCAGTGTATTTTGAGAAGCTATTCCTGACCAAGATATACAATGCCATCTCGAAATGGAATGTTCTTGTGATAGAAAGACATTTTGTCACCTGCATGTATCAGGTAAAAAGACTATTAAAAATAGACTAGGAACATAGTTCATCTCATTTTAAAGAAATCTTGTGATTTAACTGGAAGTGTCTATTCTGTGTTGAAAAATTCAGGTCTTAAGCTTCTGCTACATTTTTAATAGTTTTTAAAATGGAAAGTGTACAAATATCAAAATATTAAAACAAATTWAAAAAATTGGATTTTAATAAACCTGTGAGCTTTAATAAACTAAGATTTTACTAGTGTTGCAGAATTCTGGATTTTAAGAACACTTTTCAATTTAAGAGTTTCCCCATAAGCTCTTATTAGATTAATTTGTTATTTTTCCTTGCTTGCCATGGGAGTCTTAATTACTATCGCTCCAAATACAGCTACCATCCATCTTAATCAAGCAGGGACTATTTGGCCATACTGCTAAATCATCTGGTGTAATCAGTTTTAAAAAGTTTGTTCTGCAGTGAAAAAATGGCTGAGAAAGGAAGCAAAAGTAAATATATCTTTTTACATTTTGTTAACAGCAGCAGGAAGATTAAGTGGCCATTCTACTAAATATTCATGAGTTCAGAATTTTTAAGCAAAAGTGCATTATGAGCCACATATTCTGGGAGACATGAAAAAAAAAGATCTGCTGTAAAGGACAATTTTTGAATTGAAATGAGTTTGAGAATTAAAATAAAAGTGTCAGTAGAATCTAAACTTCAATGCTGGTGATAATTTCACTCAAACTCCTAAGAGCACAAATTCTCCAAGACCAGGTTATTTCCAAGCGGAAACATTTGCAGGGCTACTATGAACGTATGCGTGGAGTATAGAGGGAACTCCAGGAGAAGTCCTGGTCCAGCCTCATGGCCGATTGTGCTGTGCAGAGGACGGAGCTTTGTTTGCGGAGAAGCACCCACGACAAAGCGCACGCACACGCCGTGTCACTTGCCCTGGAAAGTGACCAAACAGCCCATCTGCTGCACTAGAGGCTTCGGAAGCACTGGGAATTGCCAACGTCGGAAGCCTGCACCGTTACCGACTTCGCTGCACGTATTCTATGGCAGAAATGAAACATCTAAATAGCTGGTTGCAGCAGGGCTCTGGACAACAGGTCCAAGTGCTGATCTTACAATCGCGCCTTTTTCCCCGACTGGAATAATACAGTACCAGTTACGTGCTCTCATCTAGAACCCACCGCAGCCAACACGGGTATTGCCACTGATTTCAGTATGCTTCAGAACAGTCTCTCTCTTCTTACAATCTTGCATTATCTACTATACACTTCATTATTGAATGATTTCATAACCTGAATGTAGCAATAATATGCACAGTGTAATTAATGTGTATTTAATATGATTACATAATTTAAATGTTTTGGCAGAAGTCTTTTACAATCCTGTGCCAATTTCCAGTCACCAATTTCAGTGCCAGTCCCTCAGCACCTGGACTAGCTTAATGGTCTTTCTTGTTATGAACAGTTAAAGTCTGTATGTGATTTTTTTTTTCTTCAAAAAAAACCAAACAACAAAACACTTTTTAGAAAGATTAGATATCAAATAGGAATAGAGAAAGCATCTGTAGGGCTTGACCTTCTCTTCAGCCTCTTATGATTGTAGAGTATCACACTCTTTGAGTGAGAAAAATTCAACYAAGCTTTTGCTTGTTTTTATTTTTCTAAGGAGTGATTGAAGGTGCCAAACAAAAATCCTCTCTTTGCCCATCAAACAAATCTGGGGCAGTAGAACATGGTTTGCCCAAAATACCAATAGGAACATGACTCAGAAGTATCACAGGAGGCTCCTTTCTAATTCAGCTCCAYGGCCCAATTCAAGCCATTCATGAACTACTAAGTGTCCTGCCCTCAGGCATATTTGTCCAGGCMGTTATTCTTCTAAGTTTTATTACATTGCTAACGTATTTTCATTTTATATCTTGTAAGGTAACTGTGTGAACTAAAGATGAACAATTCAAAACTTTCCAAATCCGAGAATATGCTTTTAGGTCCTTTTGTCTGCAAAACAAAATGAGGACCTTTGTGAAATTGCAAGCTTTCAAAGAATAATTCTACAGAGTAGAACTGCCATATTAAAAAAAAATAAAAAAATAAAAAAATCTGTTGGTCAGCMCTACTAAATTTAAGGAGTATATTTCTCTTTGTTCTGAGATTTTCATTTCATATAGGAAACCATATCAAGTGCCTCCATCGTTGATGGGGAACCAATCCATACACAAGAGGAAACACAATATTGTTACAGCTCAGACATTGTTCATATGGCTGCTGTCCCGTTAATCCACCCAAATCCCTCCATCCTCTGGTCTTCGCAGAGGTTCCTCTGATTTTAATCCTCAAAAAAMCCCTAAATTCAGAGTTTCCAAGGAAGCTTTCATAATTAAGATTTCATTAACAGTTTGCATACAACACAAATGCATCTTTCTGCAGCATTACTGTCAAAAATGAGACATTCCATTACCAGAGTTCAGTTCACAAGATACAATAAGAGTGGGGAAAAATGTAATGACAAAAACAAAGAAGGTTCAAGTTTCCTTAAAAAAGTCTAACCACCCCCCCTTCCCTCTGTTCAGCTGCAGTAAGGTGAAAGGCTAAATGTGGACAGAATGGTAATATGTAAGCGGTTTCTAAGCTTTCTGGTGGGAATACTTAACAGCATAAGTATGTTTCCCCTGGAGACCTTCTCCACCATTTGGTCCAATTTCTTACTCCAAGAACTGAACCAATTCATGATGTAATGCTCCAGGGAAAACATTCCTCTCGAAAAAGAGTATCTTCCTAGGGAGAAGTTTGAAGAAAACATCTTAATATTGTTTAAACAGCTTTTGGCACGGTCATACTAGTTGCACTGCATTCAGTACTGAAAGCAGAAGAAAGGCAGGCTAAAAATATGGAAACGGAAAGTTTTAGGATTTAGTTTAAGACTACTCCTCAAGTACCACCCCAAGTCCCTAGCCCTTGCTGATCCTTAGTGGAATGAGAAAAAAGAAATTTTCAGAAGCAGAGATTTTCTTTGGTAGTAAAAGAGGAACAATTTAAGGCTTTGGCTGTTCTGTGTGTCAGTATGAAACCACATATTTAATTCTGCCTATAGCCTTATCATTTTCTTTAACTCTTATACAAAGGTGCAATTCCAAGGCACTTAACACCACCGATCTGGCTGTGACTGAGGCTTTTTGTGGCTCTATTAAGAGGCACTATGCCAAGCATTAGAAAAAGTTCCTGGCAGCAATGCTTTAATTTGCTTAACTCGCAGTATCTTGCGTTTGCATACATTCTCTGTGGTACCAACTGCTTTGCTTCCCTTTTTGGATCATCACTCTGTGAACCTACTTGTCATTTTTGTGACTGGCAAGAGCCAGACATCGGTGTATTAAGCAAGAGGAGGAAGTATTGGGAAGACAGCAGCAAGACAAGCGAGGCAGAGCAGAAGGCAGCCCAGCCCAAACCCGAGGCGGTGGAACACAGCAGCGCAGGAAAACTCAGCAAGGTACAATCGACCTCTATCTGCTGTGAGAAGCAGGCGGTGGGAGAAGTGCAAAAGACAAATGTAAAGTGAACATTTGAGGCTTATATTCCATGGCTTGTATTACGATAGCATTAAGATAAGCTACATGTACATTACCTACTCCTTACATAAACCTTACAAAGCTTTCCTTGCAAAACATACCATGGCTACTTACGATTTTTTTCTTGAGGGGAGAGTAAAAGGACCTTTTTATTCATCATTAATATTTGTACCCACACGGTTACTTTTTCCTCAATAGCACACACGAGGATACTCAACATATCCAAGTCACAGTTCAAACATGAATTCCCTCACAACCTTAATAGATTTGCATTAGTGAATATTATTTACTACCAAAACTCAGCATTTACTGACCTCCTAACCACGAACTAAGTGCATTTGTGTGTCCAAACATTTGTATGACATAGGCAGGTTATTTATGAGGCTGAAGCGTGGCTTCAAAAGTATCTTCAGTGTAACTCAGACGGTGATATTAGATCCATATTTTTCACCCTGATGTTACAAGTGCTGGCAAATAAATGAAAGACAAAGAGCAAGGAAACTGAGTAACAACTTAATTCAGGAACAGCCCAGAACCAAACCCAGACCAGAGGGAACAAAAAGCTCAGTTTTCTGATTGGTAGCTTGTTTAGTTTACTACATATTTAGGGCTTTCAAGGAACGATCACTGTTTGTTCTTGCAACTTCTCTTCAGACTTTGTAATACCTTGTTTGTAATCTTTAATCATTTAATCATAATGATTTAAAAAAAAATGAGGCTCATTTATCTACTTAAAAACATTAAGAGTTTTGCATGTTATTGGTTCAAAAGGATTTTTCTTGTAGGGTGCGATTGTGAGGAATGAAAGATTTGCTTGCAGGGTGGGGGTTGTCCAGGCAYGATGTCTGTTTTGATAATTTAGTTTTAGTCCTTCATTGCCACAGTACTCGGAGGCCTCTGGCCATAGGTGACTAAATTAAAAGTTGTTATTATTAATAAATATGGTTGTTCAGACTATAAAACATGTTGCACAACATGAATTATCTTGATTACAAAGCGCAAGGTCTTCACTGAACTGATTGGCAATGCTAAAAACCAGCAGTAAGCCTGCACCATAAAGAGGGTATTTAAACTAAACTTTAGTGGAGTTGGAAGCCCGTCCATAGCAGGCTTCTGTCAAGAGGTTTTACTGCTAGTTTGCTGGGTCTTATGTTTGTAGAATTTTCAGTTTCTTGGTAGACTCTAAACTTTTACAGCCTTGAATCACAACTATTTATCACCCATCAGGGAGCTACATAAAATGTATTTTCCTTCAGAATGACTGTTCTCATAAAAAAGCTAATTTAAAAAAAAAAAGACAATTAAGAATATTTTTTAAAAATCTACAATATAGCCCAACTAACAGGGATTCTTAAAACTAAATACTACGAACCACAAAAATTAATGCCACCTGCAAGCTGTAAATATGTGTATTATTTAATTTTTTTCCAAGTATTTTCTTTGGCCGTTACATTCAGYTGAACAAGGCCTAAAAATTGTCAAACTAAATTCTTGTTTAAGAGTAGAGCTCTAACTACTGCCAGTTTGAGTGAAACACACATCCAGGTTTAGGGAATATGTTTTGTTTATTTTGGCTGCAGCGCAGGGTAGAACATTTTCCATCCCATCCGAATGCAGTCAAAAAGGTTTTGAAATATTGCACAATAAAAGCCATTCATTATATCTGTCT
This sequence comes from Oceanodroma leucorhoa, assembly GCA_030449065.1. Taxonomy (NCBI): domain Eukaryota; kingdom Metazoa; phylum Chordata; class Aves; order Procellariiformes; genus Oceanodroma; species Oceanodroma leucorhoa. Next base: position 483,507 of record JASVER010000094.1, read on the forward strand.
CCTCTCCCTTCCAAAAACAAATATGGCTGACCAGTTCCAAATCTGTGCAGGGGGCAGGAAGATGGGAGTCAAGGGGTCACTGGAAATAACCCAAGACTAACACCAGGTTTTTCAGGTTTGAGTTAGGGAATATGTTCCATGCCCTCATTCCCAGTGCACACAGGTTTTTCTCCTTCCCCCTCCAAAGCTTGCTTAAAGTAGTTAATTGCTCTGTTATGCACAATTTACAGGACTTAATTACAAAACTAATACATTAGCCTTCTTGTCTATAAGTCACAGGCACAACTTCATCTTTTCCACTGGGACACAGTAAAATTAGACCTTACCTTATTTCAAGTTAAAACATTTTGATTTGCACTGTTTACCTCCTAATTTTAAAAATGTGCAATTTGAAGGAATACCCAACTACACGTTACAGTTTATTTTTAGATTTATTTCCATTGCTTACCTACCTGTTAGCAGCTTGAAAATGAAATTTCTTTGACTGCCCACTCCTGTTCCTGTGGGCTTAAGCTATACTTGGCATACTTCAATGGCTTTTTTTTTTTCCCCCCTCTCTCCATTTCCTTATACATAGATCTAACAATGCTTTTCTGTTTGCTTCCTTGTGCATAGATCAGTTCATCACTAAAGTCTTTCCAGATCTAAGTGAATTATAAGAGTGCTAGAGGATTCAGAGTGAGGAGGAGGAAGAGTAGAGCACAAACATTTTAGTGCATTTCTAAACAGCAACTAGACTAGATGAGCAGATGAATACACAATAGTGAAATTTAYATGCAACCTTTAGGTGTTTCAGTATCCCCTTCTATTGCCCAATTAGTCAGAATCAAGTAGAGAAAAAATAAGATGAAGCTTTATTTACACTTGATTATTTTGAAGTTAAAAATAAAAMCCCAGACATATACTTTTCTTGTTATTTTCTGTCCTCTGCTTACCATGAGGGTCAGGTTGAGAAAACTATTTTACTTCTGTTAACTCACATGTGAGAAAACTTGGTCATGGCGTCTCCACCTTTGTCACTTATGTGCATCTTAATTATGGCAAAATAGTGGCATAAAATAATTCCTGGAAAACACTAACACTTTCCCTTTAAAACTTTCTGAAAAATTCAAGTATAAGTATTGTTGKTTTTGTATCTTCAGCTCACTAACATTGAGCAAGTTTAAGCGAAGACCATTCCAACTGTGAAATACTCCTTACTGCTAGKTGTCAGATATTCAGCTATCTGAAAATGTATCAAGGCTGCACTTCATAGGATAGTGCAAGCAAAAGTGATACGTAATTACTCTTACTTATTAACRACATCATAATTACAGAGTGGCAAAATAATCAGTCTTTCTAGGACCCACCACTTATCCTCTATATCAGTCAAAGCATGATAATTACATGGCAATCTGCTAAATGCAATTATTCAGCAATATACACTTAGTGCTAGCTATTACCATACCTGAAGCCATTATAAGTCTATACAATACAGCACTTAACGTTAGTGAAGTACTTTTAAACACAAAGTAATCTTTATAACAACCCTCTAAAGACAGAAAAAGCCTCCTTTCAGAAGAGTAGGGAGAGTAAATGAGACRTGAAAGAGGCTGGCTAACACCTTAGATTTATTTAGATGCCACTATAATACAGAGACTGACATGGAGCTCGGTACTGCACAAAAAAAAGTCGAAACAGCGACTTAAACTGAAGGCTAGAAAGGCTGCCTTCACACCGGGAGACCGCACCACCCGACTACCCAGTCTAACATACTGCCTAGTGATGCTCCGCTGATCAAACAAAAACACGACTCAGTTTTACACTGCTGACGTTGKGCATTCTTCTGTCCAAGGACTTTGCTGCAAATAAAAGTGCAGGTTGTGTTAGAGTGACTAAGCTAAGCAATTGTGACAGAACATTAAAATCTACTCCAGATAGTGCTGCAATTAGCAGCTGAAAACTAGGACCACAAACTCAAAATATCATGACACCTGTCTGCACTCACTCACAGTATGCCTTTCTTTTAATTCCTACACCCCAACTTGGCAATGAAGACAAAGAGACCACTTCAGAAAGTTCTTCTGTTGATTTAATAGGGATAGTGAAGTTGCTGGTCATTCAAAATTTAATGYTAACTCAATTTTAGAAAAGCAAATCTGCAAATGGAACAGCATTGTTCACTCTGCTGTTCGCACTTTGGTTTAACAGCACGGCCACCGAATTGTATGTTACACCATTTGAGGAGTCTATAGAGATACTCTTCTGAGGAAGAGCAGCGAGTCACATGAGATCTGAACGTTTAAAGTACTAAGACCATTTTGCTAGCCTTGTATGAAGGCTCTCCCAAAATTCCGCAGTCCCTTCCCATGCTAAACAGCCCCCAGTGTTAGCAATTCTCTGCCTCCCTATTCCGTGACAGATTCTATCTCAGGTCTTAACTATTAGGCAAGTTCCAAATCACCTCTTGCAACCCTAATCTCTAGCAATCAGAAAACACAGCCAGAAGAGACCTCAAGAGGCCAGCCAGGACCTATCCTTACCCCTAGGAAGGATCATATGTCATTCCTGACAGATATTTGTTTAATCTGTTCTTAAAAGCCTCCAGTGATGGAGATTCCACAACTTCCCAAGGCAACGTATTCCCATGCTCAACTATCTCTGCTGCTGGAACTTTTTCTTAATGTTTAACAGAGACATTTTTCTCTAATTTAAACACATTATTTCTTGTCCCATTCAGTACAGACATGGAGAACAGATTATTACCCTCCCTCTCCCTTACAACAACCTTCTGCATAATTGAAGACTTGTCTCCTCTCAAGTCCTCTCCAGATTAAGTCCTGTTAACTGCAACCTCTCTGTTTGTCTGTAGGTTCCAACCTCACCCTCATGCAAGCCATGCAAACTGCCATCAAGCATCTACATATAATCCCTAACAACCCTTTTMAACCAAGCTGTGCCAGGAGAAAATCCAAGCTTTGTTTTCTTCTCCTTACCCTTGCTCTTCTATTTCTGACTTTACTTACACTTCACATCTGAAGTGCACTTAGCCTATCCACTCAAGAAACCTCAAGGGAGGTTTCAAGGGAAACCTCTTCTAGTGCCGCTGTGACTGATGCACAGGGCAGCAACATCACAAAAAGCACATTCTAGGCAGCGTTTCAGATTAAGCCCTCTAGTATCATACATACTAGTTTATTGCTTCTTCCTCCAGGACAACTCTTTGCTTGACCTGACTATTYAAGTCTGGTGGTTCAGTATCCGACACCCACCGTCTCCAAAGGTTTCACTCGCTGCTAGATTTGCTATCTAAAACCTGTTAGATAAACCCTAATGTCTCAGCTGCAACTGTTTAAGAATGCAATGTGATTTCCATATATAAAGTCATATCTGAATAGAGTGCATAAGCGTTTCACTTTTCCAGATGCAGTGCGTAGTTCAGTTGCCATTTTGATTTTTGTTGAATGTTAGAAGTTGCAGCTATTACTAGTTTCAATCTCAAGGAGCTTCAGATTTTAACCTTAGCTAGTATCTCTTCAAAGATTTTGCACATTATGATATTATTTTAAAATTCAGTTACAACCATAAAAACTCATGTCAGACTGCCCTCTCCTGGTAAGCCAACATACTGCTACCACAACAAGATTCAATCCAAGCAACTATYGCCATTCTGTTTCCAAATCTAAAATTTTCATTGTGACACAAAAGCAAACCCCAAAATAAAACATCAAGGAGACTGTTTTGATAACTTCAGTAATGTTTCTAAAGCAGCATAAGATGAACAGTATTTCAGTAGTGAAGTTTCTTTCAAGTTGCCTTAGGAATTCTTGTCTTGGGAAAAACTGATGAGGTCTGTAGAGAAAAGTGAAACATGCATAAAAATGAAACTGTTCTATTTGCTTTTAAGCTTTATAAAAGCAGCCAAGTACATAAAGTATTTTATTCCACATCAATAATGTTAAAAACAAGGTCACAGAAGAGATCATTTTCAACAGAGAGCTATTTCCTTCAAGCTGGCACAGGTATTTCACTAGGGCTGAAACAGAACAGTATGAAAAATGAAAGCAACAGCAAATGTTTAAGTAGACCACCTACAGTCATCACTTTTTATTACATTGTTCAAACTAGAAAAATGAAAACAGTAAGATGACAGGTCAACTACTGAATAATATGCACTGTATTTAGTACACATACACCGAAGACTGGAAATATCCAGAAATGAAGTACAGCTTTATTGTATGATGAATGTTTCACTTTCCTTAGCCAATTTAATTTTTTAAAATTAATGTTATATACAATAAAGATTTAAGAGCTTTTTTTTTTTAAAAAAAATGACCAATCTTCACACCAGAGAAGCAGAATGCATTAACTCTTTCTAACACAAAATTTAGTCTTACTTATAGGAACTCTACCCCTGGTCRTGCCAGAAGGTAAAGCAATTCTAGCTGAAAAGGCATACTTTACAACATCATGGTTTAACTACTAAAGACAAATTCACTTTTTATCTACTTCAATTAAACTTCAAAAATATAACAAAATCTTAAGCTTGAATCCTGTTCTTTCAAAAAAAGGTAAGAGCCCTATCAGCAAAATATGGATTAGTATCAACTCCCAATCGTCCAAAAACTAACTTGTCACCACAGACCATGTTTTTGAACTACCAAATTTGTTCCTTTTTACTGAAAACAGCTTAGAGTCACATGTTTGTTGATGACTCCGTTTAGCAACTTCATATATTGATTGTGCATTTGAGAGCCAAGCAAATGTAGCAAGATGGTCCACTACACACATCCAGTCTAACAATCAYGGCTAAGATTCAAGGGCAAAAATCCCACACTACTGTGCAGGTACCCCAACTGCAAACATATTCATCTAAACACAAGAAAATCCCCGRCTGTGATAACATGCATACAAATGTATGCATAAACATTATTTAAGTTTTGTATATTGTCTTACCGCTGTATCTTGCAACAAAATTCACTAGCCTCTAGAGCAATCCTTCCAGCTGAGAAAAATTAGTCTTTGCCTTCTTGAAATCACTGAACTTGGTGTTGCAGAGAAAGTCGGTCATTTGTCGAGTTCTTTATAATATTAGCAGTGTTTAATTGCTATTGGTCTATAGACAGCACTAAAGTAGGAAAACACATAAGGAAGGATGTAGACTACAATAGAGGTGATGTCAAATTTAGTTCATCATGGGAGAAAAATTTTTTATCCTCTTAATCACCTGCCATGACTGCCTACCAGACCAACGCTCTGAGCCAAGCTAGGTCTTCCACACAGTTCTGATCTTCAAGCATTTAAGCATCAAGACAAGGAAAATCAGTTCTAAGTTATCCAGAAAATGAATAAGGAAATAATAAGTAAGGAAATATAAGTGGAGAGAGAACATAAGAATCTAATACTGACCTTCACTTTAGAAAATCAGAGGTAGCTGAGACCTCGCTAAATGTTAAGAGTTATTTTTAAGAGGTATTTCGACTTCTTCAGAGTGTTTTTGGCTACTTCTGTCCTTCCTATATACAGAATTTGTTATGCTCCTTCTCCGGGTCTGAGACCAAGTTCTTGTTTCTTGAGCTGTGGATACACACATGCTTTTCCTCCTCCATCTTTTGCAAGGGCCACCAGCAAGATGAACAGAGTCATTGTTCTCCTTCCCTGGTGCTGAAAACTGGATGAGATTTTGTCCTCTATGGTGAATATTCTCAGATTCTGTAAGGATGGATGTGCTTATTGTTCTCCTGATTTTGCAAGCAGAAGCTAGCAGGGGAGGGTTCTTTTGAATCTCATTGGGTACTTGAATCCATGCAAGTCCTTCAATTTCTGCATCTTTTTGTARTCTCATGCTGCGCCTCACTCTTTTTTCGCCACTGGTATCGCTCTTTCTTCTAAAAGGCCCTAAGGAGTCATTTTTTAGCTGAGGAGCAGATAAGACTTCTTCCACATTAAAAGAAGAAACTGGAAGATTGTTTCCAGTTATTTCCAATTTTTCAACAGGAGGAAAATAGATGGCACTAATTCTTACTCTTCTTGATGGATTACCTCTTACAGAATCTTCTTGTGGACACTGAGTTCTTTGGGCATCCTCATGTACACTAGCGTCCTGTTGTTCCAGAAATTCTAGCCCGGTTAGCCGCTCTGCCTCATTTAGATTTCCTTGTAATTTCTTGTTTTCTATCAAGGAATCACTTTCTTTTGCCTCTTTTACACACGCATTCTCTTTACCTTGCTGGAAATAGTCAGATGTATCGAAAACACRCTTTGCATCTGGCACAATATTTGAAAACTGGAAAAAAAAAAWTATTTTTTTTAAATATAGGCAAAARGTAATCCACAAAAAACTCATTTCAAACAGCTAACAACTAAACAACTGCTACTGCTTTCCTCACCAAGTCTAGTCATTCTCARAAAACCCCAACCAACCAAGACATAGAATCCTGTATGTTGGAATCTGCTCCAATGTGGGGCCAAACTCATGTTGCTTGAGGCCTGGTTCAGTCGAGTTCTGAATACCTCCTTCCAAGGATGGAGATTCCATGGCCTCTCCAGGCAGCCTGTTCCAATGGTTAATCACTCTTAGAGTTAGGTTTTTTCTTACCCCAAAACATTACTTTTTTGATCCAATAACATCAAGCACATTTCTGACTTATTTTCTAGCAGTATCCTTAAGCATATCGGTTACCTTATGGTCAATGCCAGAAACAGACTTCAGATCACCATCTGACACCTGAAACGCTGTATCGTTGGAGCCGCTGCCTTCTGTAGGGTCCAGGTCCTTAGAGCTTGAATCCATTTGAACTGCACAGATGTTTTTCGATCTCATTCTTTCAGCCACTAGCTTCTGCGAAACATCCTTGCGAGCATTCCTGGGTTTGGTATTATCTAAAAATATGTCCTCTGAATTAGAATAAACAYGTGGTTATTTGACTCTACTTGTGAATGTACAAAATCTTTTTTTAAATATTACAATAAAAGCTTTACAGTATTTTACTTACATAAAAGTAACCTTTTAAACAACCATTTCAGATAACTAGCATAAAAAAAAMCAAACAGAAAGCTACTGCACATCACTTAACTATTCATGCCCAACTTACCAGTTTTAAAGACTATGAAAATATCAGTATCCAGTCAAAGTACAGTAGAGAGGCACTTTTTTTTTGTCAGCTTTACACCGGAGTCCAACAAGAGTTAAATTTATCCAGTTGGAGATTATTAATCTATTAGATCCTGTGGACTCTACTATTACAGAAGCCATTAAAAGTAAAAAAAACGTATACTGGGCTCTTTACCTACGCACGGAACTCAAGATAACTATCAACAGTTTCTTTATGTAGCTGTTGAAATAAAAAATTAGAAGCAACAGAAGGAGCAAGGCAAAACAAAACAAAACACATTACCTGAAAAAAATGCATTTGCCTTTGGTGATGGGGCAGAAGAGAAAACCTCTGGCATTTCAGGGATAGGGCTGAGAAGAGGTTTTTTAGAAGCCATTTCTCTTTCCCCATATAAAGATTTTTTTACTTTTTTCTTTTTTCTTTTCCCACAGTTTGTACGTTTTATTTTCTGAAAAGATTGAGAAGACTAAATAGAGCACAATGTAATTATAATAATCCTGTACAGTATTTTCCAACAAATAAGTAACACCATTACTGGATTTTGATGGATGACAATTGTTTCCCCTAAAATGAAGGTTCCACTCRTTCTGCCATCTACAAATTAATCTAAAAAAAAATCAAAGCAAAGGAGAATTACTTCTCAAACATGAGATCTGATTTTTGTTTCATTTAACCAAATCTAGAAGTCAAAGAAATTAGTCTCTCAGCTCAAAACTACAGATTCTTCATTCATGCTTAGTTTGAAAAGTAATATGTGCTTTCCCTTCCAATACACGAAAGCAAAAATCTTTTAGAAGTCTCATACCTTTACAATATTTAATTAGCATATAACTGGGAAAGTTCAAAGAACTACTACTGCATACACTTGGTAAGAGAAAAACCATAAACTCATTTTCTGTCCCTGAAATCTGGAAAGTGACACCACYCCCRCCTCACCTCCATAGAGCTAGTCTCYTCACACAGCACAATATAGTTCTATTTGTACAAAAAGGACATTCTAATGAGAAAATAGTAAATTTTCATCTTCGGTGATTTCTTTCAGAGAAGATGGGTTACTTTTTTCATAGCACTTTTTTTTTGCCTTCTCCCTCCAATAAAGCACACTAGAACTGTRCATCACTAAAGTCTGAAAGCACTTCTTACAAAAATTGTTGTACAATAAATTCTATGCACCTTAAAATTCCAGCAACCAGAACAGATACACGTATGATATTCCATCTGCCTTATGGCTAACGGACAAAAAGGTTAACAAGACTGAAGATCTTTAGCACTGGAYTTAGGAACACAACCACATTTTCAGTGACACCGGAAGTCGTCACAAGTTCACTTTATTAGCCTCTATCTCATATTCCTGTATCTCAAAGAAATTAAATCAAATAGAAAAATTAGACAGAAAACTTTTTTCCATTCTCCTCAATTTTCTGTGATTATAACTTTTCAGATTCCCATGAGTGAAGCCCCTGATCCTATGAATGAAAGTCTATGAATAARTCTCTTTAAATTTTGTCAGACTATTTGGGAAAATTCCTGGAAAATTCAATAGAAATAGTAAATTTAAGTATCAGGCTATAACCAAATGTGGTTTTAATAACTGGAAAAACACTTTCACTCAAAAATGAGGTTTCCTTAAGACAATTACCTGGACTAACATGAGATATTTCCATATACCTGGATATATACAATCCTCATATCTGAGGCTGTAAGAATTCTTACAAGCATCAGCAGTTATAAAAGATAACAATTCTGCCTGAAGAAGTTAAAAAAATATATATATCAAGCATCACTAAAGAAACTTACCTTCCTTTTAGTAGAAGAACGAGTTGTTATCATATCAGATTTGTCAGTTTCTGCTGTTATATATGAAGAAAATAATAATATTGATTCAGTTTCAACACAAAAAGTTAATCATCTTTTGAGGAAATCTTTCTAACATTATGCACAGTGTGTTTAGTCATCTTAGTCTTGAGTAACGTTTTCTGCATAAAAGACTATCAAACATGGCAAGATAAAAAAAATTTAACAGCTTGCTTTACAAAACAGAGGAAAACAAAACTTGTGAGGATTTCATAACAAAATAATTAGCACTTACACAGCTTTCATAGAGATACATACACACACATGCACAACCCCCTTTCAATTTTTTTTGTTGTTGTGGTCTTGCTTGCTGTTTTAAAAACATCAAAATTACAGTATCAGAATCAAGATAGTAAGCCCAGTTACTTAAGGCAGCAAATCTAATTATATCAGTCACTTTCACAGAAAAATATCACAAGGTCAAATAACATCCAGTTAACCTAAACAATGGGTAAACGCTGCAGCTACCACACAGACCTTTAGAAGAAAGCAAGAGCATTTAGATTTTAGCATAATTGAAATATATCCCCTGAATAAAAGGAAATAAACAAAAAAACCCTGTGTCATCTCTCAATTTTCAGATACAGAAAGATGCATTATCTAACGACAAAAACACAAGTTGGGGTTACCTTCTGCATTTTCAACAGGTAAGAGGTCTTCTGCAGCAACAGAACCCTCCACTAACTCTTGAAGAGTCTCAATGCATTCCTTTAAAAATAAAAGTTAAATTTTTTAGCAATATACTATACCAGATATATACTGAAAAACACTTTGTCGATTAGTGTTTGGAACAGCCAGGCAATTTTATTTTTTTTCCTTAAAGAATGGAGCAACTCATTTGCTATATATGGCAAAAAGAAATAAAATATCAAAAATATATGAATAAGCCAAGACAAAAACATCTCATGTGCTACCAGTACTCAACTTTAAACATAGATCTACAGGCCAAAATGCTATTTAGAATTCAGAAAGCAAAATAAAACATTCTCAATGTCATTCTAATGCTTCAAGCAGACTGTATTTTAATATTTTAGCAATTTCTTTTCAAAACCAAGCAGACTGAGGAAAAACTTAAACAAAAATTGAACATTCACGGARACTAAGAGGCTGTTTTTATAGCTTAAAAAAAAAACAAAACACCACAACAAAAAACTTACATCATTGCAATCAAAGTTTGGCTGGGATAATGGTTCTTCAATGAGACTTAACCTTGCAAGAGGGCTATTACTTTGTAATCCTGGATGATGGAGTGGCATTGCTCCCTTGCGCAATGGAGTATTTGCAGGCAAAGTTTCGTCAAATATTTCTGGGCTTAGAACTTCCCCAAAAGTAACTCTTTTCTTCTTTGGCTTTTCAGAGCTATGTCTTTCAGTTTTCTCTGTTGTAGTAAAATACATAGACTGCTTAGTGAACTTGGAACTTTCATAGAGCAGAGACTTTTCAAGGTCTTTTTATGGGTCTTAACATTCTCTTAAAAAATCACACACACACCCCAACCAAACAGCAAAATACCACCTTTACATGTCCTGTGGATTCAGCCAGAATTTTCAGTGCAGCTTTATTACAGTATCAAGMATTAAGGAGGAAAGAAAATAGAAGACTAGAAATGACTAGCTGTTCCACAAGTTCCAATTGACAAGTGTAAAATTTCTTGAAAAATAAGTGATACTATTCCAGTATTAGAGGATTTCTGAAGTTTTGGTATGTTTTTTTCTATTTTTTTTTTTTAACTAGACATTATTTTCCTCAGCAACCTTATTTTCCACTTCATGCAGCAGGACGCYACACATGAGCTATTCAGTGGTGGTTAATGCATATCATTCTTCAGATTTAGTAAAGAGGCAAAACCTTATGATCCCACATAATACTCTGCCTATTTAAAAAACAAAAGGGGAATCTGACCTGTYTGCAATGCTTCGAAGATTTCTGCACAACTGGAGACTGTGAAAKATTCACCTCCTCTGTCAACTGCATCATTCGAGTATTCCTATCAAATTTAAGTGATACAATCGTCTATTCAACACCATTTAATTAAAATATYGTCCTTGTTCAAATCAAAAGTGAAAATAACTTTTTCTATAAGCAACATTAATAATAAGTCCTATTGTTTAAAAAACTTACTTGTTTTCTAAATGACTAAAACTCAACAACATACAWACGGATCTTCTCATAACATGAAAGCTTCCAACAAAGCTTCCAAGATGACCAGACAGCAAATAGATATCCATCGATATTAAATTATTTCAAATGTGTGTCAATCAGTCAAAAAGTATCTTGAACCATGATTCAATTTCTGGTAATTCAATAATGACTGCAAAAGTTCACCCTTAGTATTAGTACCTCCATAGAAGCCAGTTAACCAACCTTCATGCTATCCATTAGTTGTTTTATTGGTGTTTTCTTTAAYACAGATCGCAGACGGGAGCCACTCTGTGTATGTTCATTTAATGAAATACTCCCCGTTTGCAGTGGTGTGGTAGGCGGCTTGCTTTCATCAAATATTTCCAGGCTTGGTTCTTCCGCAAAACTAACTTTCTTTCTGCTTAGATCTGATACAACATTACCTCTAACGTCTTCAGTGATGTGGTCAGAACTGAAGTCTTTGGAGCAAATAGACAGAGAATGACAAAGACTGAAGTAAAATTGAGAAGACTTTAGTATTAGCAACATGAACTATAAACGTACAACATCTCTATAGATTCCATGCATCAACGTCACCTAGCATCTCAAAAAAAAAAATCCATTTGTTTCTAAATTTCTGCTATTATTGTGCCACATTTATATTTTATATTTTGAGAATTTTACAAAACATACAAAAGTAAAAAGGGAGCACTGCATGAAGGAAAAGATATTTTGCATAAGGATTTCTCTCTCATCCATGTAAATTGGCAGGGGGGGAGGAAGGGCAAGTGTTCTCTAACGTACAGAGAGGGACTCTGTACATTTACATCCCTCTCTCCTTCACAGGCATGAACTACTCAGCTACACTTTTCCCTAAAAATGGCCCRACTAACAAAATGCAGGGAAACTCTAAACAATTACTCCCAGCCAGAGTCTCAGTTTGAGCTTGCTTTTTTTATCAGAATCAAACTGCTAACATACCACCCAAGAGGCCCTACCCCACCTTCCAAATATTTCAGCTCCTCTCATAAAAGCTATTTCCTTCCTATGAACTGTGCTTAAGTAAAAACATGTTTAATGCTATACTGTACTGAACAAGCTCTGAATTCCATTTTTAAACTGGGACTTCAGCCTCGTCTGCAGCAGCACTTGAATAGATCATTATTTGCAGTGCTTTTTTTTTTTTGTTCCCCCATCAGCCTTTATGTCAGAGTTATACCTGGTTTCTACTGCATTATAAATTGTAGACAAGATGACACACAGGGGATGACTCCTTGTGAAACATCTCTTCACAAATATTCTAAGTATTTTTACTTTCTAATAAGAATATAACAAAGATTATAATAGCGATGAATCCTCTTACCATGGCTTGTTTCTAAGATATCTCTCATTAGAACAGCCTCCGGCTCAATAGGATTGTGTTGCTCATAAGCCCATGCCTGGCGAAAAAGTTACAAGATTATATATAGATATCTCATCTATTTATATACACACCCACACAACATGATAAAGAAATAAAAAAATTATAACCTGCTGAGTTTTTTGTGAAGCACTTGACATAAATCTGCTTCACCTCTGTCCTTATTACTCATTTGTAATATCTACGAAGGATACTTTTCAAAGTGTTGCTTCAAGTGGTTATTTATTAGCATCACAAGTATCAACTASAATCAACACAGAAGAATAATACTGAGGTTTCTCAATCCTCAACTGATTAAACAGTTGTTGAACAGAGTAGAAAATGTTTTTCACCTGGTTGCTGAACCTTTTAATCAAGAAAGAACAGGTGACACTTGTCTGACCAAAGAACCTGAAGTTTTTCAAATCAATCTCAATATCCAAAGATGGGGGTGGGGGGGTGGTGTAACTACTTGCAAATGCTGCCTTTTAAAATAGCATGAACTACAGAGTTTTTTAATCCCGTAGACAAGGATTTCACAATTCTCTCAATAATCCACTACTTTAGTTAAATTATTTTCCCAAAACACCGAGGCTAAATGGTTAAARGGATTAGACATCAGAAACGCAAAAAAGATGGAATTAAATACCTCTATATTTTAATCACTAATTTAGGAAGTTTCTTCCTAACGTCCATACAACTGTTACACTATCACAGCTGTTTTACAACTCAGAAGCTGCTAGGTCCAGCAGCATCAGAGGACACACATAGCAAAATGGCCCCCATCTTCGGTGGTTTTACATATGACACTAATAAAAGGATCACTAGAGATATTTATATAGAAGACAAATTAACTTCTCCATCTGTATACCAGTACATTTTTTTTTTTTTTTGCACGGAATATCAAATAACTGCTGAACATAAGTTCGGCCAAACTGCTGAATAAAAGGTGAGGATTAAAAGTTTCATTCAAAGTCATCCCAATGATCAATAAAGTTGGTTTTGACATCTGAAAAAAGCTGTATTTGCCAGATCCGTAAATCTGACATCTCACATAGTTACAGCTGCAGATTCAAAAGAATTAAGACATATTTAAATGTTATTAATAGAATAAAATAAGCTTTTCCATGTGATTATCAGAAAAGAGTATCATCTTATTGACTAGAACAGCTTATAGCATCCATATTAAACATTTGCAAATAAAAGAAAACTGAGCACAGCCTCAGAAGAGCCASCAGCAGGTATCTGAGGTTAGGCTATATTCATTGTCAGTCCAAATGGATCAGYGTCCATGCCAGATTTTGCTTCCCTTGACTCGTCATAATAAGATGTAAAATTCTTGTAAGGGAGATCTGCTGTGCTATTTGTTTTCTCTGTGTTCTTTGCCCACACTTATATGTACCTTCGAAACAGCAGCAGCAGGTTCAGCGATAGTCACATCTTGGTGTGAAGACAAGATGCTGCATATCTTGGTATCAGACTTGTTGCTGTTGGTCAAATTTTGTCTTAAATYTTCTTTCAAACCAGCTCCACTGTTCTCTGACGTGAACTTTTCACTCCGCTGATCCAGGCTCCACTCTTTTGTAAAAGGAACTTTGTTCTGAGCTGCATCAATTAAAAACAAAACAAAAACYGAACAACAAACCACAAGGACAAACTTCAGATTTTTCAATGAATGCTCTATTTGTGTTTCTTCACCAAAAGTATGGTGAGATTCAAAAAGCTAAGTAATTTTCTAGTCAGGAATATGAAAAACAGATGCATTTTTTTTTTTAGTTCTACTTTGAAAATAACATTACCAAATCTTCAAAACAAAGCAAGTAATTCTTTTCATATAAGACCACCAATACCAGAGAAGTAAAGCATTGTAGTTTGTTTTATACTATCACTTCTCCCAGTGAACACAGTACTGCCCTGACTTGCTTTTGCAATACTATCTTCATTAAGAAATAAGGATGTTAACACCACAGTAAYGTAACGTGATTTCTAAAATTACCGCACTTAAAAGTTATTTAATAAAAGTTTGCACATCATGATCAAGAGATATAACAGTTACAACAGCTAAAACAGTTGTCATAAAAACCATGGAAAAAGTTCATGGAAAAAGTGTGAAAACACTAATGCTTAGTGAAATGTAAATTAAAGGGTATAAATCTAGAAAGTAAAACTAAGAAGAGTCACAAAAAATACTAGTCTTCATTTTTCTTCAGGGATTATTCTGAGAAACCACTATTCAGGATGCACTAAGAAATAAGATAGGTTTAAACAAACAAAAAAACCTCAAACCAAACACAAAAAACCTGTGCCAAACCGTATAAAGGATTTTTTTGTTTGTTTTATATTAAGTGTTTGTAGTTTTGTACTTTTTGGCTAAAGGAAGACCTRATGTTTAAGGTAAATCATTGACCAGAAACATAATCAACTTACAAGAGGCTGCTTCCTGGGAAGCATCATCCACTTGTGACAGTCCAGAGAAGCCAGTCTCCCCTTCAGCTTCTTGTACCGATTTAAAAGATGTTTGAAAGGCATCCATTTTGTCCTTCAACGACCTGACATTTTCATGTTTAAAAGCACTAACCTGCTAAAATAAAATTAACCTCATGAGACTTCTTTTTTTTCCCCAACACGACATGGGCTTTATTACTTTGTATTTGTACTTTGGCATAAAACAAACTCAGAGAAGCAGCAAATCTTGTATTTAATCTGGCTGCAAATTTAGTTGTATGGTAAAAGCGTGCAAAAAAGGAACTGTATCAAGAAATCTGTAAGTTTTACTGCCTTTCATAACCTGTCCATCTAGACCATATCCAAAATTTGTTTTCTGACAGCCTATGCTAGTCTGAGTTAAGAACAAGTCTGATTAAAAACCAAGTTACTTACGCTACCATTTACGTCACTTTGAACTATCAACACTTTAATTACCCAAAAAWCAAGCATGGCAAATGCAGGGAAGTAAAGGTTATGGTAAACAAAAGTGAAAATATATGAGCAAGCTAGACATGGAGAAAAGACTCCACACTCTACACAAACCAACCTCATTCTAAATTAAGGTGTCCAAGGGAAGTCAACAAAATTAAGGCCATGGTTATTCCTTCTACTGGCTTCTTCCTGAAACTTACCTTCTCCTTCTGCCAGTATGTGTTGRTTCCTGGGAGGAACTAAACTGAGAAAGACTCTCACCTGTGTAAAAGCTTCTTTTTGCCTGTTGCTTCTCTGTTGGGCAAGGTATCGAATAAGGGTGTTATGTTCTGGTGACCCCCGTACTCCAATTGCTGATCTTCGTCTAAATTTTAAYGAAGTTGGAGACTTCCCTGAAATGGGGACAGAAGCAGAGGGGGAAAAAAAAAAWTTTTTTTTGRTAAGAATACCTACAGCTTTAAAATGGTAATTYTTTTTCTTTTTAAGAGTGCTATTTATGCTATTCATGCTATTTATGAAAACATAGGAAGTTAGCTGCTCAACTCAAGAAACCTTCCTGAGCAAAAGCAAATTAACTTCCTAAAATCAAGTTAATATTTAACTAAACTATATACCAAGTGAGGAGCTGTCTTTTACTTTTTCAATTGCTAGCTAAGGAACTGTCTACCAATACTTGAAAAATTTGTCTTACTACTTCCTTGTGAAACTCACTGACACCTAATCATCTGGACAGAAAAAAAGTTAAATAGGGAATTAAAGCAACATCCTATCACAGTCCTATCCTTGGACATATTCAAACCCAGCCAGACAACCTGAACCTGACCTAAATTGAAGCTCTTGACAAGATGTTGGACTAGATGACCTCCAGACGTCCCCCTGGGAAGGGCAACAGTCATTAGTCACTGCAGCCTTACCTATGGATCGTTTAGTAAAACTTTCTTGAGTAATCCCAAATTCAGCAATTGTTACAGTTGCAAAATCAACAGGTTCTTTCCTCTGTTTCTCTGACAGTCCACAACCAGATTTTTCTTCTGCTTTGTCCCTACTAGGTGTCAAGTAGCATTCATCCCCAAAAGAAACAGGTCTACTTCTTGAAAAGTTTTCCTTACTGTTCAAAGGCAAGGTAGGTTCACCAACCATATCACCTTTTGCCATATCAAAAAAGCATTCGGTAAACTGACAGCTAACAACACCCTCCTTGTGGTGGTACGATTCCTTCTTGAGGCCTTTGGTGCATTTCAGGGTGCGTTTTTGCAACTGCGCCTGATTCCCATCACTTAAATTCTCCTTCTTGGATGCCTTCACGACTTTTGATTTAGTCACTTTGCAAATCTTCTGGTCTTTTGACAGATCAGGGAAAGAGGCCTCTTCCTTCTCTTCAGTATATCTACTCTCATTTTCTTTAACTTCCAGGGGTGCATTTGTATTCTTAGATTGTCTGTGCATTGTTAGCGATTATTTTAAGAAAGATTCAGTCAGCCTTTGTTCTCATGTAATTACAGACACCTATCAAAAAAAAAAAAGAGATTTTAATAGGTATTTGGTAAGAGCAAGAGTTCACTACCATTCTCAAACTTCTACCAAATCTAGTTTTTTCCTGGAACAAGGTGTTTAACAGTGTGGTAGAAAGGGAAAGTCTTATCTCCAGAAAGCTACACAGAAAGGACACAAAAGGCTAGCACTATAAAGAAAAATGCACAGCAATATAAACCTGCAACAGAAGCATTTCACGAGCAAGGAAATTCAAGGCTATGCTTTCACTCTTTATCAAACTTAAACTTCATCTTAGTATAAAATATGTTAAGCACAATCACACTGTGATCGTTTTGCTGTGTTGCAGCAAGTATTAGCAGTTTAACTGGAAAATTTAAGACGCTAATATTTTTTACATTTAGTTTCTTGYATTTTAAGTTAAGCATGTAGAATTCAATAATGCCAGTCATAGAATCATAGAATCATTAAGGCTGGAAAAACCTCTAAGATCATCGTGTCCAACCATCAACCCAG
>JASVER010000094.1:501732-662535 GCA_030449065.1 Oceanodroma leucorhoa
CCTCACCCGCGCCCCCTCACCTCCGCCCTCAGGCGGCCACAGCCGCCAGGCCCCTGCCCGCCTCCGACATTCAAATCSCCTCTACTGTGTATTCCTCCGCGCCCTCGCCCCTCTCGCCCACCCCTTGCGCCCACCGACCACCGGGCATCACGGCCAAAGGTGCACGGAAGGAAAGCGGCTCACGAGAGCCGGTGCCGTGCCGCTCCCCCTCTCCAGCCGCCGACAGGGCTCCACGRGGAAGGGGGGACTCTTTGACTCCCCGCGCGCGGAGGGATCACGAGCCGTTGCTGACGCGCTAAAATACCAGTTTGAAAGAAAAAAAAAAAGTCCATTCGACGAACCGCGCCCACGTGACAGGCCGCACCAATCAAGGGCGGCTCTACTTTATGCTAATATAGGGCTTTATTCCTCCCTTAATTGGCTAGCGGCAGCGCTACTGCCGGCCCGCCCCCCGCCGCTCCCCGCCCAACCCGTCCTTGCCCCGCCACTCCGGCGGAGCGCGTTTCTTATTGGACAGCGGTCTCGGCGCGCCGCGGCCGCCATTGGCCGTGGCTCATGTCTGTCAGCGATCGCTGCCTTCCGGGTGCGGCAGGAGGAGCGGGCTGCCGCCGGCGCCGCAGCATGAGGCGCGTGACGCTGTTCGTTAACGGCAGCCCCCGGAACGGGAAGGTGAGGGGCGGGGAGGGGGGGGGTCGGGCGCTCGGCGGGGTCCCGCCGCGAGCCCGCGGCTCGACCCCCGCCCGCYTCCTAATTCCTCCTGCCTTTCCCTCGCCTCAGTCGCCGGGACGGCAGCCGCTGGCCGGGGCGGAGCGGCGGTGCCCGTCTTTCGGGATGGGGCCGCGGGGTCTCCCGCCTCTGGTTGGGTGTGAGGGAGAAGCCCTCAGCCGCCCCTCAGGGCCGCGGTGCCCGTGGGCGGCGGTGGAGGAGCCTCGCTGCTCCCGCCGCCCCCTCCCCGGCCCCGGCGGTGCCTGCTGGGGCCTAGTCCTGGGGGTGCTGAAGTGCCCGAGAGCCTCGCAGGGCCGGGGGGAGCGGGGCGTTACTCACCAGAAAATACCGCCGGCCGCTGCTGGCGTTTCTGCCTGTGAATGCTGAGGGGAGCCGCCAGGAGCCAAGAACTTCTTGCTGGAGTYGCGGTTAAAGTCACCTTGGTACCGGCGTTACTGGTTCAGGTCCCGCTGTGCGCGTCCGAGGTAGCGGCGGGAAGCGTGTAACTGAGATGCTGCAGGGGGCCAGGTCTCTGCCTGTCGAACCAATGCTGCGTGTGTACACTGATGGATAGACAATAAATAATCCTGCTTAAACTCCGCTCACTTGTTTAAAACCTATGTAGTAATGTCTCAAGAGCAAGAATAGATTTGTAGCCCCAACCAGTGCACAACTAGCATAGGAAAAGGCCCTGCGACGCGGTTCTTCCACATGCTATCCATGATCCCTGATTTTTCCCATCTGCATCTCTGGAGTGATGACAGTTAATGTGATGGTAGTTTAATCTTTGGTTTTAGAGAAGGAAATAAATTCGGGAGAGACTTGGAACAGAACAAATAGCAGTATTATTTAGAGAGATAAATACTTGAATCATAATGTTCTTGTAGTACCAGCATTCATTCTTTCACTGCTGCTGCCGCCTCAGTATGTTGAGTCTTGGGCAAGACAYGTGCAAGTCACCCCATTTTAAGGCAGCTATGTTTCTAACATCAGAGTTGGTCTGTTTGTTTCCTTTTTTTTAGTAAAGATCCATACACATCTTCCTCCCTCCCAAGAASATACTGATGGCCCTGGTAATAAGTCTGAAATGGCAGAAACTATATGAACACAGTGCTTACGGTTACCTCTCTCTTCCGCAGGTTGTGGCTGTGTATGGGACTTTGTCAGATTTGCTGTCTGTGGCTAGTAGTAAGCTTGGAATAAAAGCAACCAGTGTTTACAATGGAAAAGGTGGACTCATTGATGATATCGCTTTGATTAGGTAAGGCTTATCCAATAAAAATCAAATCACGGATGTGGATTAAGAGATTTACCAGCCTATTAATCCTCTGACCTTAATCAATAACCAGTGCTTTCCTTAAAAACAGATACTGTCATTTCCAGCCAGCATGCCCAAAGGTGCTTTCATGCCTCAAGGAAAAATAATGCTGTCTTTTGAACTTCAGAGCATTTCTATCTTGATGAATCAGAACTTGATACAAGCTGCATTTTATGCCTTTTAGCATCCTCCTGTGTTGATTCACAGTGCAATGTATGTACCAGGAAAATCCCACTATTCTAGTCAGCACTTGAATGAGGTTTTTTTGAAAAGGAGACAAACTCTAGCATTGCTTTGGCTTCACAGAATACTCCCAGAGTGGGGAGAAAAGCAACTGTTTTGTAAAACTAAACTGGTTGAGTAACAGAMGTGATCCCTACCTGGTTGATACAGATAACATCTCCAGTGAAGTCAATTGTATTACAATCCACTGGAACCTGCAAAATTAAGATAAAAATCAGATACTGAAGTTCTAACTAATGGCAACTGATTATCATTTACCTGAAACTAATTAGGAGGGGTTCCCACTGTCAATTAGATGAACAAAAATTTATGATTAATTTTATTTTTTTTTTCTTCTCCACCTTCTCTTCCCCCTGCCCCCTCATGTCTCAGGGATGATGATGTTTTGTTTGTCTGTGAAGGGGAACCATTCATTGGTAAGTCTCTGTAATTCTTATGTTTAATCTTTTGTTTAATGGCAAGAGGTTTTGTTTTGCTTTACTGTAAATCTAAAATTTTATTTTCTGGTGTTTTCAGAAGATACCTCTTACCATATGGAGGATTCAGAAGTATTCATAATATTTCTAATAATTACTGTGTGTTTTTAATCTGTGTAGATCCTCAGACTGATGGGAGACCTCATGAAGAACTAACAGGGTCACACACAGATTGGTTAACACTCAATGTTGGGGGCCGATACTTCACCACTACACGGTAAAAATGCAACTAGTTGGTTTTGTTCTTAAAGGACTTGATTTCAGTAAAGTAGTTACAGCAGCCGGTAGTGTACATTCAGTTGGTGAGGCTTCAGATACTCTTGCAAAAGAGCTAGAAAAATAACTTACTATGGAGTAGGAGGTCTTTGACTTCTGCAAGTTTTTCTGTATTTGATATTTGCTACCACARTTTTACAACAAATTAATTCTTAAAACAGTTTACATATGAAGTAAAACCAGTGAAAAGCCTGAACAGGCCTGGATTTATCCTTGGAATATTTCAGTTAACTAAGTGCTTTGTATTTAAAATACGTAAAACGTATTTAAAACTGAAACGTATTTTGCTATCACACTATATGAAATTAAATCAGTACAGTGTTGTGGCTGTTGGAATGCATATCACACACCATTATTACCTTCAAGCTGTCGAGGGCAGAAGATACACTCCAACCAGCAAGTTAGTCTCTTGAGCAAAACATTCCATTGTAAAAATAAAACTGCACTGCCTTTGTTTTCTAGGAGCACTTTGGTTAACAAAGAACCTGACAGTATGTTGGCCCACATGTTTAAAGATAAAGGTTAGTATATTGAAATAAACTTTATTTTTTAAGTAACAAATGAGCAAAGTAGGCAAAAGGCACTGTCAAGTCAAGACTCTTGTTCATAAGTTAAAATATCAAAGGCATGTTAAAGTATCAAAGCAGAACGTATAATCTTTTTTTTTATAATTGTTTATTTCTCTGTTGCCCATGTAATGTTTACCATCTCACAAACTGAAAATATAACTTCCATCCATAGKTAGTATTTTGGGGTCTTTTTTTGTTTGTTTGATTTTAGGTTTTCATCTTATTGTTGCATCTTGCTCGGTTTTGTCAACAGAATCAATGAGCAAACACTGTACGAGGCAGCCTTTAGGAAATGGGGGGAGACTAAAATSTTAATGCTGCTTTTATACTAGCGATGATTCTTATGTATGGGATAAAATGTTTTAGTTAGGTACAGCAGGAGCGAGTTTCTTTTAAGATGATTTCCCCCCTCAACTCCTGTTTTCCTTCCTGTCTTTAAGAAATGCCCTTTCAAGTGGAATGTTTCATAATCCAGTACCCTTTGGTAATAAAAATCTGAAACTGAAGCAAATGCTCTTCTATTAATATATCAAATTTAATTATATATATGTTGTGGAAACAGATGCTTGGGGAAATAAGCAAGATCATARAGGAGCATTCCTAATTGACCGCAGTCCAGAGTATTTTGAGCCAATTTTGAACTATTTGCGTCACGGACAGCTCATTGTAAATGATGGCATTAATTTGCTAGGTAGGTATTACCTGTATGACATCTCCTAAATTATTACTCTTTAGAAGTTAAACTTTGCCCTCAGGTAAACATGATAAAGTCAGTGGGTCTTTTGGATGCTCATCTAAATGTTTGGGATTTTTCTTTGACGAATTTATTCTCAAGCATTGCAATTCCACRTGCTTGGTTTAATAAAGATATAATGTTTAAAATTATTTATCTTGAGAGCATTAAAAATTCTCCATACTGGATTAATATCTGTCTGTAATTCTGGATTTGATATCTTTAACCTAATACTGGTATTGGAAACATCTTTTCTGAGTTATTTTTTCCTTTTAGCTGCAAGCAAGCTCGCTTTTCCTCTGTCCAGTTACATCTAATATAATGTACGTGGTTGTCAGTTTTATTAGTTTATGCATYTCTTCAAGACTGCTTAAACTTCAACAAGTGATCTATTTATATTTGTTAGTGTAGCTAAAATGTATAAAAAGTRTAACAAGGGGGGAAAGTCAATTGAATTGATGCTCCTCCAATAGTAAGGATGGATTAACCCACACTTTTGGCATGTTCTTGGTGTGGCTATACACTGCCTTCGCCAGCAAGGGAAGAAGAGTGCTCTCTCGTTTAATGACCCCCTGTAAATAACAAATACTGCTTTGTTTTGTTAGGTGTTTTGGAAGAAGCCAGGTTTTTTGGTATCGATTCACTAATTGAACATCTAGAAATAGCTATTAAGGTAACTTGTTTTCTTTAATACGTGAATGCACGTCCTGTTCTTCCAGRCAATGTATGATTTAGTCCTATCTGTATTAGCTTTTAAACAACTCTCTCAACAGAACTCACAGCCAGCTGAAGATCATTCTCCTATATCTCGAAAGGAGTTTGTCCGATTCCTGCTGGCAACCCCAACCAAGTCTGAGCTGCGATGTCAGGTGCGAAAATGCAGGCTTTGTCTTGATCTGTATGTYGGTGTCTGGCAGTGAAATACCCTGCAGCATCATGTGACAACAAGAAATTCAAATAACGTGTGCTTCCGCCCCCACCCCCCCCAGCTTCTTAATTGAGTTTTGATTCCAAGCTGTGGCAGAGTGACCTTAACATGAAATTCAAGTGTGCTGTTTGGGCTGCTTTCCTTCTTTAGGTGGTTGAAGGTTTCCTGGAGRAGCAATTTGTTAAGCTATTCTATTTAAATGTAAAATGCACTAGCATAACCAAGGACAATGCCTGATAGCTTTGCATTTACGTTTCATTAGTCTTATGTAGTAGAATAGATGGTCTTGTGTGTGTGTGTTTATCTATATCTCTGTATATTTATATACACATCTACATATACATGATTCTCTGAACTGTTTTGTCTTTAGAGCTACACCTTACCTTCTGTTACTTTTGGGGGCTTATGGTTTTGTTTTCAGGGTCTCAATTTCAGTGGAGCAGAYCTTTCACGTCTAGATCTTCGATACATAAACTTCAAGATGGCTAACCTAAGCCGTTGCAACCTGGCACATGCCAACCTGTGCTGTGCAAATCTCGAAAGAGCTGACCTCTCTGGATCAGTGCTTGATGTAAGAATTGCTGCGTCTTGGAAAGTCGGGGCTATCTTTTAGTTATTTTAAAGGAAGAGGAACTGGAACAAGCAGATAAGTGTAAAACATGCAGTTCTTCAATATTCTCTGCAATTGTTCTAGCTAGATCACTTCAAAAGCTTTTTGAAGCTATCTTAAGTTAAAAAAAGGAAAAAAAGGGCAGTGGRTGAGAATTATCTGCCTTCCTGATGATAGAGGAGTAATAGTATAGCAAGTTCTTACACYTCCTCAGAGTAACAAGGCTGTTGTGCTTTAATGGGATTCACTTAGGAAACAGAAATTAAAACTATACTCTGATCATTTTCAGTATTGTTCATCTTCGCACTTTTATGAATCTCACTGACATGTCTCTCTCTATCAGTGTGCAAACCTTCAAGGGGTAAAGATGCTGTGTTCCAATGCAGAAGGAGCATCTCTAAAAGGGTGCAATTTTGAAGATCCATCAGGCCTTAAAGCTAACTTGGAAGGTAAGAAGTTTTTGCCTGTTAGGTACTCTGTGGAAACTGAACTGTATGTTTGTAAATCTATATGGCGTGTGAAAGGTTTCGCTGTGGTTTGTACGACCCATGTTTTCATGAGAAGAGGCCACAAATACCGGACTGAGTGTRTGACCATATAATCATTAAATTCCGAGTTCTATCTTGACCTCTATCAATTTACATGGCTCTGAGGAAGCATCATTCTGGAGCTACTGTGTTTCTGACAGTTGTTCTTCATAAAACTACTCTTTGTGTGTTTCAGGTGCTAACCTGAAAGGCGTTGACATGGAAGGCAGTCAAATGACAGGAATTAACCTGAGAGTTGCAACRCTGAAAAATGCAAAACTAAAAAACTGTAATCTTAGAGGAGCAACTTTGGCAGGAACTGATTTGGAAGTGAGTTATGATTCATTTTATATACTAACTAGTCAACTGATAAAATTTTGGGGATTGCTGGCTTTTGGCTGAGTTCTCCAGCTTCAAACTAGACAGAGTGCACCAGTCYTTTTTCAGTCTTAGTGAGGTATGGATGATCTAGAGAATCTCGTCTCAGTTTGGAAGATGAATCTAAAGTCTTGGATTTGCCAGCACCTCAAAGCCACAGGAAGGGCTTGTATCATCTCAGCAGTGATGCATGGAAATACTGCTAAACTTAGTGGGAGATCATGCCATCACTGAAGAACTGMAGAGAAACGCAGTTGCCTGGGTTTGTGGGGTTTTTTTTTTGATCCTGGGACATCATTTGTAGAATAATGATGGAATCTTACCTGACTGGTAGCACGTGATGGATGCAGTGCTGTCTCTATTACTTAGAAAGACAAACTAGCTCGTTTTGCAAGCTKTGTACATGGCTGTTCTTCCTCAAGTACTAGAGAAGTATTCAGAGTGATGTCTGGTGAGATTGCAAGAGGGAGCTTCTTTCTAGCTTTGTTCAGCAAGCATTAGTAATGCCTGGAAGATAACTTGATATCAAGAGTGTAAGTCTAACAACGTAAAAATAAATCCAGGAACTACTCTCTTACAAGAAGTAACTAAAACTCTAAACTAGAATGATAGACTAGAAGTTTACAGTGAAATTTATGGAAGTATATGTGGTTTCTGTATAAATGTAGTTAAGGTAAAGTTTTGAACTAAGTTCTGGGTATATTCAATTAACATTTAATTTTTCTTTTACCCTTTAGAATTGTGATCTATCAGGTTGTGATCTACAAGAAGCTAATTTGAGGGGATCTAATGTAAAAGGAGCTATCTTTGAAGAGATGCTGACACCTTTGCACATGTCTCAGAGCGTCAGATAGGGAAGAGAATACGCCGAAGAGGAAGGAATCAAAACATTTATTGTGACTTTCTTCTCCTCCTCCCCTTATTCAGTTAGAAGTAATGGTTATTAGACAACTTACACTTGCAGTAGTGCCTAAGTAAACTCTTTGATCACTTTTGAGGGAGGGAGCTTTTGTTTAAGAGGTAGAAACAGTGTCTGTTTCTAGCTCTGTGAACAGAGTGAGGAAGGGGGCTGGTTCTAGAACCAGAATGTGTGGCCGGTTTTGGGGGGAGGGTTAAATAGATTCATTGTTTAGCATTGCCTCACTTTGGAATGCATTTTAATTTATAAAGCACAATATATGCAATTCTATTTATTAAATCTGTAGCTGCAATATGAATAGAAAATGTTATTCATGTATAGTAGCAACAAAGTTCAGGTTTACAGTTAGACTAGTGTATTTACAGTTAGTGTCTTCATTCATGCACAGTGTATTAAATGGCAGATGTGGTTTAGACGGTGTCCACAGGATGTTTTCAGGTACTCTCTTCTTCTGGGGTGAAAACGGTAGTTAACTGTCATCATAGGTAATATATYGCCTTGTAGTAGTTTGAATGCAGGTATAGAACAGCTTTATCACCGTCTAAAATGTGCAGTGGAAGCTGCTTCCACCGAAGGGATCTGCATACACAGCAGATACAGTTATAACTAAAACATCCCTGTTCAGAAATTGGATGGTTTATTTAATCCTTTCCAAATTAGCRTGAAATTGCTCTTTCAGTCACAGCTGGTAAGAAAAATTATCTTACTTTCAGATGWCCTAACCACTCCAAACTGCAATACCTGTAGTTTTTTCATTCTTTGTGGGGAATTAAATGTTCATAGGAAAATACAATACTGTCACCAAAGTAGAGATAAGCACTGGGGCCACAGCACATGCTCTGTCCTCCCGTCACTACTCCAGTATACGAATAAACGGCACCTGTTTCCTCTCAATGTACTATGCAAATACTCTTGTACACTGCATCCTTGAAAGCATGGGCGTAATCCTCTTCCCAGCCAGATCTTAGTGTTCCACTTTGGGCCTGCTTAAAGTGGCTGTAAAAGCGTCTTGCACAGGGCAAAGYGCCCTTTCCACAACGGCTTTACCTGTGAGCAAGTAGGGAACTATGTGACTTCTGCAGYGCAGAAAGCCTCACAGCATCTCTTTAAGTGGTGGTGCACTTCATCTAATAAGCTGTTTCCACTGTAGTATCGCTCTAGCTCTCATCTAACAAAGCATTTATGTTAYACACAATCAAAAAGCACATGAAGAAACTATACCAAAAAAAAAAAAAAAGGTGCATCAAGAACTCTAACCTCAGATGCTTACTTAAAACACCCCAAAGTTAAAACTAACCTTGAATCTAAGGAGGTACAGCTATTACTGAAAGTTAAGAACAAACGTATCCTAAAACTTACAGAATGTGACACTGTTAGCAGTGGTTTGAGTTCCACAGTTACTTCAGAGGGTTGCCTTTTCCTTGCAGCGCAGATTTCCAGTCCTCTGAACAGAAGTCCYGTTGTCTCAGTAGTTGTTATGCAAATGCTGCTTTGCCATCGATCTAAGAAAGATTAGTTCAGGACCAGTATGTGATTTGTTTGGGGGGAATTGCAGGATTCTTCCTTATTTTCAAGCTGAGTTGACTCAGGCATATGACATGAACTTCTGGGACTCAAAATCCCACAGCCATGTGGTTCAGAATTGGGATTTTATTTCCTCCTGCTTCCCAGGCCTCTTGATCTGGCTCTAGGACAACACCGTATTCTCGGTGAARTACACCTATAGATCTGAGGGAAATATTTCAGCCTGATTTTGGAGTCCTTTCTCCCACCTCATCGCTTTCACTGAGAGTGATGTATATGTTGCAGTAGAAGATGATTTCTAGGGCTAGAGAAATAAATGAATTATTTTTCTTTATCATATTTTGTAGCTGGCAGAAGTAAAATATTGTATGGAAAAAATCTATTTTCATAATCACTGTGTATAAAGTATATTTGAGCTTTCACTGAAGCACTATGTTTTGAATAATCACAGCATGTGGCATCATTCATTCACAGATGAATTTAAGGTACCTCTTTTGCTATGACAAAGCTGTATGAGTAGCCCAAAGTGGCCTATTCAAAAATTGCAGGTTCCAGCCTAATTTAAATTGCATTAATAAAAGTGTGAAATGTAAAAGTGGCTTGGTTGTCTTAATTTAAAAAAACAATCTCAATCTTATCTGACTTCTAGGAGAAGGACAGCAAGTTAGAAGGAAACGCAATTTTTAACTTTGATAGCTCCTTGTATACAAACTAAAAATATTGTAGGTATAGTTGGTTTTGCCCTTCATGAGACCTTGACTGTCACCTTAGCCTGGGTTTGTATGTAACCAGTGCTTTCTCAAATGGCCTAAACTAGAAATTATCCACGCTTGAGTACTTACTTCATGAGAAGACTGAGTTTTAGTCTTTACTTCTGCACAGGCAATTTGCACTAGGGCAGAACGCAAAAGAATTTTTGCTTTCAAGCATAAAGCTTACCTGCTAGAAAAACAAGCGACTGTACCTTGTGTTGTGGGGATTGCTGCAATGTTTCCAATACATTCAGTTTGAGAACTTCCATGAGGTTTTCTTTGACTTGTCATTCATCTGCAACACTTCTCAGTTTTTCTTTGTCCCCACCCTGCATATTTGCTTAATAAAATATTTGGGGTCAGAAGTCATTAACCACAATTTACATAGGTATGTGCACTATTTAAAACTCTTCCCACATAAGATATTATCATCGTGCACAGCACAAGCAGCTAGACTGTGTGTTACTTAATAAGGAAGTGCTAAAGCACTTTTGGAGGAAAAAAAACCGTGTCCTTGCCTTTGGTCTATAAAGTGCTCATGATTTCAGTCTAATAACCTCAGTGCCACAACAGTGGTAATTAATACAAATACAACACGTGTAAGTGCTGTAGAGCACCCTGAGAACAAAACTGGAAAAAAAAAATCTAGTTCCTTCTTCAGTTTCTCACCTCCAGTACACTGCTTTGCATTAGGAATGTTGTCTAAAAAGCCTAAGAGACTGTAGGTTAGGATGTGCCTTTCCAACACTTCTGGTAAAAAGAGAGGTCTTCATCCTTTGAATGGAAATCCACAAACCCAGGTTTTCCTCACAAGTCCTTGACTTCCATGTAGGTACTTAACAGCATTAAGATTTCTCTCCCCAAACCAGAAAAACCAGTGCACTTGAAGGTGTGGGAGCTCTTCTGAAAAGTCTACATCAACCATATTCCAGTATCTGAAAACTAAAGAGAAGTCACATGATAAAAACCCAGCTTCACGCTTCAATTTTTTTTTTTTTGAGAGCACAAAGCTGGCACCTGCCTGACAAGCCCAGACTGAAGCACTCCCAGACCTTGGATCAGACTTCCATTCAGACTCTGCCTCTGCCAAAATCAGAGTACTTGGTTGGTTTCCGTTACACAGGGACATAAAAGTATTTGTGGGCAAACAAAAACAGCCGTAATCTTTTTTTTTAACCTCCCAACTCCTTTATGTAACTGTCCTAGTTTTGGTTGGGAKAGAGTTAATTTTCTTTCATAGTAGCTGGTATAGTACTGTGGTTTGGATTTAGGATGAGAATAATGTTGATCACACACTGACATTTTAGTTGTTGCTGAGCAGTGCTTACACTAAGACAAGGAAGAAGAGGGAAGGGGGGGACGTTCGGGGTGATGGCGTTTGTCTTCCCAAGTCACCGTTACGCGTGACGGAGCCCGGCTGTCCTGGGGATGGCTGAACACCYGCCCATGGGAAGTGGTGAAGGAATTCCTTGCTTTGCTTTGCTTGTGCATGCGGCTTTTGCTTTACCTATTAAACTGTCTTTATCTCAACCCACGAGTTTTCTCACTTTTACCCTTCCGATTCTCTCCCCCGTCCCACCAGGGGGGAGTGAGCGAGCGGCTGCGTGGGGCTGAGCTGCTGGCTGGGGTTAAACCRTGACAGTAACTTACGACTGTGGCCTAGAGTTCAAGAGAAGAGAGGGGACAGCTCACTAACCAGTGCAGTTATGTGCCTTCTGATGTGCTTTGGTAGGTCAGCTTTGTAGCTATAACAGAAACCTGTGGAGAAACATGTTAAGGGTAGGCTGTCATTAGACCTAGCTTAAAACGGTGAGTTAATAAGAGGTAGAATTATCGGGCTAAGCAGGCCCCCTTCCCTCTTTAAATGTCATCCCTCAGGATTAACAAACTCTTCCGTTTATCTTTAAATAACCTKAATTTTTGCTAGGCTCATCAGGGAAGGAAGGAGTCTTAAAACACTGTTACAGGAAAATCTCACTTCTAAAGTGATGTGCCTATGCTGAAGTAACATTTCTCCCACTGAAACAAACTATTCTCACAGCTTGATCAGTTATCAGCTGAAGTTAAATGTTGGCTACTCTTGCCGTGAGTAGGAGGAGCATTAGAGCAGGAAGAATTACTCTTTACTAGAGTCACTAAATCCTTCTTAAATTACTTATTAAATTACTCCTAATCCATTAATCTCAAAGAAGTCRTGGGAGCAGGAAGAGAGGATGTTTGAAGAACGCTAAACATGATACATACAATTGCACATAAAACAGTGCATAGCAAGTCAAAATAGCTGCCAGGTGGATAAAAATTAGATTTCTGCAGTCAAAATTGCTGAATTTAACTCCTGATAGCAAACAGCTATCAACCCCTTTATAAAACTGCAGTGCATAAACTCTCAAGAACGAAGAACTCTCAAAGTACTTCAATGCATACATTTACACACACATATATATRAAACAAAATAAAGTGTGTGTCTGGGAATCCTATTCATGAAAGAGACCCCGTCATGACAACAGAGGGTCCCTTCCCCAGCATATTTACAATCTMATGTACTTGTCCATTTGATCAGTTTAATACTGCTTTGCATTTTATAGAGCGAAGAATATCAAGGCACTTGAAACATTARGGAGGAGGACTTTCAAAGGAGCATGCAAATTGCTCCGTGCACTTGTGCAATCACAGGCTCTTGTTTATSCACCAAAGGACTGTTTCCTTCATGCCTGATATAGAGACAGAGACTAAGCTGAACCCTTTTCAATTCCTGTAAGCCCCTCTCAACAAATTCAAAYTCACCCAAGAACTTTTACTTAAAAATTAGAAGCCACTGAAAAAAAAGATTGTGTAATTTCCACGGGGCAAGATTTGAATGTCAGATTTATAGCCTCTTAAAAGAAAGGCTGTTACTTTTATGGCTCTTAGAGAAAACGGCTGAATTTAATAGCTACACCAGGGGTGTTCCAATTATGTGCTTTACTTCTGCTGCATTACAGCAATTTTAAGAACAAAATTGCAGCCTGTGAGATAGAACCAGATAAAGTTACCTGCTGTGAAAGGTTTGGTGTTGGGGTGGTTGTATATAAAAAGTGAGATGACAAGCATACTTGCGGGACATTTTCAAACGGAGAAGAGTTGGAGTTATTCTGCAACCTCTCTCAGCAAGCAGGTAATGTGCTTGAACAACATATCAGATTCCCTTCTTACTTACTCAGTGCTTACAAATGCTTGTATTAGAAGAAACTTGCATTAGAAGAGACTGCAAAGAGCACTTTTTAAGGAGCAGAGRCATTAGAACAGAAACAGGCTAAACTGGATACATCTGTCAAATATCAACAGGGACTTTCATGGAACCTTTGAGGTCCAGACATTTCTAAAACTCTGAAAGGGTGTTCAAAAATCGTAATTTAGATCTTCATCCAAATTTTTCAGATGTTAAATCTCTTTATAATGAGTTAATCCACACTTTGAGAGGCTCAAAATCCAGCTGTGGCTCACACATAAGCACAATGCCACTGGGGCGCAGAAGATCAGAACCAGAGATCCAGAATTATGAAAATGTTACATTTCTATAAGATAAAAATGGAGCTGTAATGTTGTTGTGACCAGAAGGATGTTTTGTTCTCTCACAGGATGGAGAAGTCCAGGAAGATCTTTGTCAGTGTCCTCCTGTTTGTCATGTCCGTGGAAATCTGCCTGGCTCAACACTGGTCTTACGGCCTGCAACCAGGAGGAAAAAGGAATGCCGAAAACCTGGTAGAATCGTTTCAAGAGGTAGGTTCTAGACTGTAAGACAACCCTGTTGCTTTACCTAGGATCTCTTATCTGTAAAAGATGCAAGCAAAAAAGAGGTGACATAGGCTTTACTGTATGTGTATCTCTGCCTCTTTCCCCCCAGACATACACACACACATATATATACACACATAAACATACACACACACACACTTTTTTAAAGTATAATTGAAAAGTAATTGGCRTTAGGGTAAGATGGTATTTGACAGCCTTGCATAAAGAACAGTGCTGTCTGTTGCAGACGGAGAGCTCGGGCAGCCTGCTCTAAAGGAGAGATGGAAGCCTGAGCGCCAGGTTACACCTCATTTCACCTTCTCCCTAAGTTCCAGCCTGTGTCCGATGGGCTGTTCTATGACAACATTCATCCACTTCACTGAGAATGTGGCAATGGGCAGCTGTCATGTGGTAACCGATTAGATGGTAAGCACTTAAATGACAAAGCAAATGTGAAAGGTTGTGTCCACCAGTGGTTTTCCTTTCTAATACTTCACGTATAGTCCCTGTAGCACAAGCATAGCACCTGGGAAAGAGCTGAATTTGAATTGTGCAGTGGAACAGTTTCATCTTCAGCTGTAACTAGCGCAGAGTTGCTTTAGCAGAAAAATCGCCCTTCATAAAGGCTGTATCCCTTCCCAATTCAGATTGCAAATGAAATGGAAAAATTAGGGGAAGTGCGGCAGACTGAATGCCCAGGCTCATACCAGCGTTCCAAGTTCAGTGATCTGAAGGAAGCCATGGTAAGTAACATGTTCTTTCTTTTATCACTATGGGAAAATTAGGGGACTGGTCCAGGCTGGGAAAGTACATGGAGAAAAAAGGTGGTGGAAAAGGAAGAGGCGGCATGTAAGTTTAGTTCACATGTGGCAATGCTGGCTCTGCCCTTATTACCTGCATCATTGTTAAGTACCTCAGAGTTACAGTCCGAGGACAGGACTACATTATCCTTATGCTCCCGTTGTAGCAATGTCCTTACTCACAAAATAAAGTCAAACACATTCTACCTTAATACAAATCTATGCAGCATTCACAGATGCTTAACTTCAAAGGCGCACTTTGCCGGCTGAAGGATCAAGCCATATGGAAGCTGCTGCTCCCAAGGTCCCTAGACTGGGAAATGTGTTTTCCATTAGATGCTCTAATGCAATGACAGCAGAGACTTCACATACAAACTAACTGCCATAGAAAGAATACTCTCAAGCAAAAATGTGCTCTTTAATTAATATAGCAACACCTTGGTCAGGCCAGATGGTCACCACTTTCTGGGAAGTGTCTCTGAGCTGTCCTGAAAGTTGAAACACTCAATCTCTACTTCATTTCTGAAGCCAAGACCAGAAGTTTCAAGTACACACTATAGCCTTTCACTGAGGAACCTGGCCTGAATAAAGGCTCATAAATTCAGTGACAGTAACACAGACAGGTCAGAGTCTGACTTCCATTGGATTTTCATGCAGAAACTACCTAAAATCCCAATATTTTTTGTAGGTCATCTTTAATCCTATTTGTACTGAACATAAAATGGAATCTTTGTCCATGACTCTGGCTTGCAATAGCACTGCTTGCAGAATGAAGAGCCAGCAACAATAACTTAGTACGTTTAGACATTTTTTTACTGCAAGAGATTATGTTAGGTAGGAAAAGATACCTGAATAATTATCAGGATAGTTGAAATGAGTCCTTGATACTTCTTGCTCACTGATGGAAACTTGGCCTTTCTTTGCAGAGCTGAAGGCACTCCCCCACCCCCCCCAACTCTGATTCTTAGATTTGCTCAGAAACTACTGGCAATCTTGCACATAAATGTAAAAACTTCTAAGCCTCTGCACTTAGTTTGCATGTCTTATTCCTATAGCATAGTCCGAACTATGTCGTCTTCTTATTTCTAGCTGCTTAATGACATTAAAAACAAATTAAACTTTTTCCAGATGCACATGCTCTTCCAGTGTTAACACATTCCTGGAGTTGCTACAGGAATATTATGCAATGAAAGGGGAGGTGTCTGGAAATGGTCCACCCCATGGAAAAACTTTTCAAATTACCTTCATCATTTCCTGGAGAAGCTGGTAGTCAGCACAAACAAAAATACACCTAGCTAAGACACAAAAGGGAAAAAAATAACATATTCAGACAGCACATCTATCCAAAACACCTCAGGCTTTCAACTCGGAGGTAACAACATAAATAAATATTCAAGTAGGAGACCAGATCCAGCAGGATGTGACACAGGAAAATGGTTTCCATTTGAGCAGTACTAAGGTACACCGAGAATGGTAACAGGGCAACTGTGCCACCCCGTAATGACCCTGTAACACTTTTGCAAGCACAGCTTTCTCATCTCTGGTATCTTGGCCAACTGCTTAAGCTCACAGAGACATTTTACATACTGACACTTTGTGCAAGTTCATGCTTCTTGTCCTAAACTGCTGTCAAAGTGTAGTGTTCAACAGCTGTTGGGTTGCACTCCCAAAAACTGCTGCAGTGGTGGACCCATTAACAGATGTAAAGTTGGTCATGCACTTTGGGATGAAAAGGGCCATTATAAGTGTCAGTTACATTATATTGTACGATCAGATCCATGGGCAGGTGGCAGAGAGATCATGTCGGGTCAGATTTATGCCATTCTAATCCTCCTTCCAATGGAGACCACAATATGAATATTTTAACATCTGACCAGGCTTTAAAATTCCACCATCAAAGTTATTTCTTCTCTTTAAAAAAAGTGTATGATGTGTGTTTACAGGAAAGTCTGATCGAAGGAGAAGCTAGACATAAGAAGATTTAAACCCACAAAGCGAAATGGAACAATGGACCCAGAAAAAAATTTCAAAGCTCTGCTAAAAACAATTCCTCTTCGAATGACCTCCACTTAGATTGCATTATGTGAATAAATACTCTGAAGTCGCAGTTAAATAGTAGAAGATACTTGTTGTGTCGATTACTAGCTTATATGTAAAAGAGAACACATTCTAGTGGCGGGGACTCAGCAGCACAGGGGCTGCTTTGTGTCCCGCAATGGAAACTTGGACCTGACAGCTTTTGTTTCACACCCACAGACAATGCCTGGACAAAGGCACTGTCTGATCTCACTAATCTCTGGATAAAACAGTAATACAACTTTGTTAAAAATCAAGAATAAACTTACCGTTGGAATGTAATTCTACTCGCACTTCAGTAGCCCATGTATGAAAGACTTTTATATGCTCTTTTTTTTCTGGTTCACTCATAAAAACTACATTTATTTTAAAAAGGTATTTACAAACTTTACAATAGTTAATGCATTTTAAAAAACCATGAAAATTTATACATCTTGCTTTACAGACTTAGTGAATCATATGTCATTTACCCAGAGAGATGCAGACTCCCTTTCCAAAGCTTAGCTCCTACTCTTTCTTCAGAGCCAGTTTAAAAGCTGTATTTTTTGCTGATACAATTGCAGAGAACTAAAAGAAAGAGAAAAAAAGAAGGTATTTGCAGTCTGCAGAGGTGGGTTTTATAACTAAGCCATCACATCCAGGATCCCAAAACACTCACAAAAACATGTTACGCAACATCCATATTCTCCTGAATTCAAGACAAACATGTCCCAAGGTTTATCATGTTATTAAACCTTTATAATACCAACAATGAAAAACTACGTCAGTTAATACCATGCACATTGGGGCTGAATTTCAGAGCTGCTGAGGACTTACACCCCTGTTTAAAAAATACAAAAACTGCTGACCATGCACGTGAAAGGCAAGTTCAAAGTAGGCAGTCCTGCACGGCCAGGGATGTCAAGGACAGCCTTAACCCAGAACAGTCAGACCCACACAGCACAAACGGACGCTCTGCACCTTGTGTTAAGCTCCTCTGCTCTCCTTTGTGTATTCTCTGTAGTGCCCACCCACGCTGCCCTAAAGGTGCGTTCATGTTAAGAGGAGCAGAATTAGGTGAACTTGGTGTGCTTTTGAAAAGCCCCTCTCCTGCCATGCAATCAGTGAAATCACAGTTTCTTTACTTTTTCTTTCTGATGTAGTCCTAGGAAAAGCTCACCCTGGTCCACTAGATAATTTGGTCGGCAACAGTAAATATAAGATAGAGAAGTTTTTAATTGAAGGAAAAAAAAATGAAAGAAGGTAGCAGTAACGGGTCAGGAATGTTTTCACTATAAAAAAAGATTACAGTTAAATTACAGACATCTTAAACTTATTATTTCCATTTACAATTATAAAAATAAATAAGGAGAGAAAATCTGAGCCATTCTCACTACAAGTCTAACTCACTGTTAATCTGTGGAACATACACTGGGCTGCGTAGTGTGAAGGTTATTAGATAGATGCAGGTTCTCAAAAACCACTGCATATACATTACGGTATTTTCTGCCACTGCGTATCACAGAGCTGTTCTCACTGGAATCRGTGTCCTTTCCTAATCCGATAATCCACTGAAATGGAAAGCTGGCTGTTTCTCTTTTCCCCTGGTGTGGATTAGAGCCTGTAACATTTTTAAAGTAATTTATCACAGCATGACAAATTTTAATTAAAAGCTCCAGAAAACAAGTGTTGAGCATATTTCTCCAAAGAAAAAAAATCCTCTAAGACTTGAAGTTTAACACTAGCTTTGAACAGCACGGCTATAAAATGGGATTAGATTTTGTCTTCTCTGCAGACTGGATATTTAACTTTGAGATTTGTTTTATTCAAAACTATGAATTGGCTAGAAACGCTGCTAGTTGCTTTCCTTTCTGGTATGCAGAGATGACACCATTATGGACTGTTCTCCTACGCCCATTATTAGCCCTCCAGTTTAAGAGACATTAGATGACATTTCCAAAAGCATCTAATTAACATGGAAAGATGATTCTCATTTTGAAAGCTAAGCAGTGAGACCTTAAATTGTCTCTGAAAATTAAATCTCAGAACTTAAGTCAGGTAGGTACCATAGCAAAGACCAGAACACTTAAAAAAATCAGGGGTCTGGTGGGATTTCTCCTAAGAGTGTGGGCACTTAATTCCACTTAATTAAAATCAGTCAGGCCCCGTGCTTATTCACACACTTAAATGCCCAACTGCCTTTAAAAAACTGACACTTAGAAGACAATGTTTTTTTCTAAAACCGGCACTGTGCCTACAGAAATTCCATCTTGTACCTCTAAGCAAACTATGCTGACTTATATCAGCAAAGAACGTAACTCTTCACATACCACGGTCAGTAATACATTTAAGTAAACTGAACTCCCGTTTGTGAGTTAGTTTGCCAAAAAGCAAGAAGGAGAAGCGGGAAGAGTTTACAGCACTTCAGACTCTAGAGCAAAAATAACACGAAGAAACAAAAAAAAAAATCCCCCAACCTTAAACCGCTTTTGGCATAGAAAATTTGCCAATGAAAATGCCCGAAGTATCTCAGAGGGGAAACCTCCCCACTCTGTACTCTTTAGGCATCAGCTGTTCCCTTCCTTCCAGTCAGAGCGATGCCTCAGCCACGAGTCTCCAACTGGCCAGACAACAAAGGCAGCGAGAAGAAAAGCCCGAACTGCGTGGAGAGCACACCAAGATAAAGTTTCAGGAACCTGCCGGGTGAGACAGTGCAATTGCAAGGCAGAACATACRGGAAGATACTATCTTCACTGCTTCTTAAGAAGCTGGCTCTACAGTAAAAGCCAAAGATCAAAATACAAATGAAAGTCCTATTTCAGCCACCGCTGAAACTACGCAAAGCAGTGAAGCTCCCTAGACTTGTGCCAGCACGGGGATGGGTTACAGCCACCACCCTGCCCTCTCCCGACCCTCTAAGTGACTTGGGCATCCTGCTAGCTCAGGTATTGGCACCTCGGATCAGCACACGGGAGAGACAGCAACTGTCCTTATTCCTAATGGCTGGCAGCGGCACGATGCAAGGAAGGAAAAGAGGGGAGAGGATAATTAACCACTTATCTGCTAAGTACTCTGTTCATAAACCTAGTCTATAAAACTGCAAAAAAAGCAGTCAGAACCAAGTCTCCCCAAGTTAAAGAGCATTATGTAAAGGGTCATTAAAGATCAGCTGAAAAACTCTTCCCAAGGTCAGACCTTCCTCCCGTGAGGTTTTTTTGCATGGACTAGTTCCCTCCTCCAGGAAAAAAACCTGCTGAACGTACAAGGTACATCTACGAGTTAAAGTTATTAAAGCAGATCAAACAGGTAGGGAAAYAAGACTCAAAAAAGTCACTTGGAACCAAAATACCCAAACCTGATAGCTAGTTTGTTTACCCACGACAGACAAACCATTTGCTGGGATTCCAGCAGTGCCTCCTTTGTTTCCGCTGACTTACCAAAGGAGTTAAAAGCAAACCTGCTCTGAAAAGGAAATGCACCTAGGAAGGAGGTAACAGGCAGATGCAGAATGGGGAAAGGCACTGAATTAACAATAGGTGGTGTTAATACGAACTTTTATACAATTCAGACTACGTTCTGCTGTTCTGCCTGAAGCAAAATTCTCATCGAAGAGAGAAAGTTCTTGTTCAAGTGAAGAGTTTCAGAGGGTCTTTTAGTTCATGTGTGCAGCAGAAGGAAGACAGTGGTTACAAGAGGAAGAAGCGGACAAAAAATGAAAGACAAGAAAACCCTGTGGTTTTCAAGTCAAGCAGCATCTACRTCCAGGAACATAATGTGGAGCTGACAAGTCCACCAATGCACCATCGAGGGGGGGTGAACCATGTTCAAGTTGTCCAGAAAGGTTTCAAAGATTTCCCCTGAGAAGGCAACAGCCCAGAGGACGGTTGTACGTGCACTACAGCARACGTGACTGCGGATGTGTGCGATGTGACTGCAGTGCAACTTCCAAAGCGTCTCCAACCTGTTCTGTGATGTGAATCCAATACGACCCTTTGATGAAAGCAATCTGGTTTACAGAGCCATACAGGCAGCAAAGCAAATGCGGCTTCTGCAGGTTTCTTTCACTGGAGTCACACTGAAGCCAAAGGCATGTATAAGAACAAAAGAAAGGACTACTTCAGTCTGAACAAAAAAACCCTAGGGTTTCATTGGTTTTGTTTTTCCCTCAAAAAGGCTTTGCTGAGAAAGGCTCTCATTAGGTTTAAGGAACTTCAATTTTTCAGTAAGGTAATGAAACCCATTTAAGTCATGTGAGCAGAATAATGGTGCAGTGGCCTGCAAAAAAACCCAACCCAACAGTATTTGTATTTACTACTCTGAGCAACATCCTCAGCAGGGTTTYTAGTGTGTCTCCCCAACTTCTACCAGATAATCAGAAGCTAAATGACAGTCGCAGTTAACAAACAAAATTATTTCCTGGAAGAGAGYGCCCACGACAGAATCTTCATCAATACCAATGATAAATAAATAGGCCACAAGCTGTAACCAAACAGCCAAAGTTTTGTATAGGTTCAGAAATAAACTTGGATCCAAATTCCTCAGCTGGTCCCTCTTTAAGATGAATTTTAAGAAACTTTGAACTTTCCAAAAAGTTTGAATCTGAACTTTGCAGGCAAACTCCCATGTTTCCTGCATTCCATAGTGAAAGGGAACAACAACAACGAGTAATTTTTTTTTTTCCCTTCCCTGGAAAACATCAGTGAAAAACAACAGCCATGACAAAAGCTATGTTTATAAATAGGCCAGTCACACAGGGCAGAATAACACGGCAAAATATTCTGCCTGAATGTGACAAGAGTAATTCTTACAAATCAAGAAAACCCCAAACTTCACTGGCTTTTCAGCTGCTGGGAATGTGGCACCAACAGGTAGCTGCAACTTTGGGGGGATATATAAAGAAATTTCAATTATGGAGCTTGAAAAGAAAACAGTGAAGCTCTTCACGAAGCATTAGTTCTGAAACAGGCAGTTTAGGAAAGCCCTGCTCCACACAGCAAAAAAAGAGCTGCTGTAACTATCTTTGGAGTCATCTAGATCTTCTAAGAGTAGAACAGARTAGAAATACACTTCGCAAGAGAATTTTAAACTGAATTGTCTTCTGGCTTAAGTGCTGCACAAACTCCCTGTAAGCCTGCTGCAGAAGAGCAAGTCCCCAGCCCAGGCTTGCAGCCCTTCTAACAGCTCAGAGACAAGTAGCCYTGAAAGGTGCAAAATGGATCTGCCAACATTAGGAGTATTAATCATAAATGGTGATGTCCTGGTTTTTACCAGCAAGCTCCCAGTGGCAGCTCAGGCACAGAGGAATTCTGTGCCTAAGGCCYATCTGGTCCATAAATAACAATATTTGTATTGAATTTTCGGTCACTATGCAACTGTGAGGACAGGCTATTCTAACAGCGTGCAACAGCCTTCTTCTGCGTGGATCATGTGAATTTAAAAACATTAAAACCTAAGATCATGTCATTTTTCTCTACACAAATAGAAAGACTGATGCTGACATCCAGACAGAGCAGGGAATAAATAACTAAAAGAAAAATTAAACAGATTATCCCATCCTCCAAGGAAAGAAAAGCTGCAGAGAGCTGGAGTAATCCAAGCAACAGGAAAGTAGGTTAAGGTTAATTGTCAAGTCTTTCACATGCACCCCAGATCTAAATGGCTCCTTAAAGTCTAGTGGGTGTTAAAAACCTAGATCAAGRGAGGCTATAAAACAATGTGCAAGTACTGCCACAGATGGGTGCAGGAAAAAAAAAAAAAAAGGATGAGAATTATTTATATTTGTGTGAATTTGACCAGCCAAAGTAAAAGTTACAGTAACTATCAGACTTTGTTTCTGAGGTCAGGATGTATAACTAGTTTTGCACACTCCATCCTCTCGAAGTTGCTGGTACCAGTACAGTGCTGGTATCAATGCAGCTTCTATTCTTCTCACATATTCACAGGAGAGAAGCAACTTTTTACACCCCATTAAAAAGCACAAAGATGAAATATTGTACCAAGTCCCAGATGCAAGCACAAAYCAAGTAGGTAACATAATTCAGGAAGAAATATCAACTGCTCTGTAGTGTTAAAACCAGAATCAACAGCGAAATTATGACAAAGTACTGGTGAACCTAAACTCTCCATTGGGAGTGTGCAACTGCCACTACTCGAGCAGAAATGGTGTAAGGCAGAACGGCTGCACTTCATCTTAAATACATATGATGACTAGCAGAAAAAAAAAAAAAGACTTCTTATTCTGCTAACAATGCTCAGGTCTCTGCCTGCAATCAAGAATCTTAGGAGACTGCACATCATACACCGGCACCTGACATCTCAGCAGCCGACATTTCACAGCTTCGGAATGGCTGCGATCTGTTTCACTTCAGGCAAACCAGGGCTTGGCTACACTGCAGGGGCAGAAGGGGGATCGGTGCCCAAGTTCAGCTGTAAGGCTGTAATGAACTTATGTGAAAATACTGTAGGACACATCTCATACTGCTGTGGCTTACCTTGTTTCAAACACTGGTGCAAATCACTACTGTGACAAATTTACGCTAGCAATGAGCTGCTGAAATTGCATCAGTGAAAAAGCTCGGGACAGAGAAGACTAAGATAGACAAGAATTCCAGTAGAGCGACTTCTCCTGCTCTGTGATTAGTGTCTCTGTACTGGAAAGGTAAACCAGAGGTTGGGAATACAGTCACAATAACAGTTCCTTTTGGTATTTCCCAAAGAAAACTCTAAGGGGAGTGAATGGAATGGCAGGYGAGATCACTAGTCCATAGAGTCAGAGAGTCCCAGCATGTCAGTAAAAAGAAAGCAGCCGTTTCACTCCCGGCGCTTGCCGTTACGCCAGCAAGCGATGATCCTCACTGCAGTCCTTGCTCCGAAGAGACAACGCTGGATTTTCTGGTTTTTGGGGGTGGAGGGGGAGGTTTGGCTTCACGTCTGCTGGGTAGTGGTGGAGCAACCTGAGAAGATAAAACAAAAACACACAGAAAAATAAACTATCACTGGCAAGTTAAGACATTTTGTTTTACCAAAGAAGAAATGCAAAAGGTCCTGTACTACTTGATGTTTTTTTCAGGACCGAATCTTTGAATTCAGCCTCTCAGTACTACATGCAATCGACGACAGGGGCAAACAAGGACACATCCCCAGGAAATAACAGAAGCAGATATGTTTTAGCTGCTAGAATATGCTTTAGTTGCAGATACACTTTAGTTGCTTCTGACCTGCAGCCTGACTTCAAGTCAGAGCTGTCTGTCCCTCCCTTTCGTTTAYCAGTGAAATGGCAATAAACCCATTTTCCTCAAGGTTTCAAAATCCAACTGTTTTTATCTTGCTGGCTTGATGAGTTGCACCAAGTATGGTCCAAAAGGATGTAACATGCTTCCAAACCAGAATGGTACAACTAACTCCCTAAAATGGCGGCAAGCAAAGAGTTCTACTACAGCAAACCACAGCCCTCCTGCCCAGCACAGGGGCTTGAGGGCGCTTCTTGTTCTTGCAGGAAACTGCACTGGTGGGTTCTTTCAAGTTGGCTCTCTGCTTGTTTTAAGGGGCATCCTGTAAACAAATGAGATGTGAAAGGCCAAGCGAACAAGAAGCTTGTACRGCTCACCACTTGCTTAGCCAAAACTGTCAAGATTTCAGGACTATTTTAACAGAAGGAGGACAGAACTTTACAACAACGAAGTAACAAAATCCTTCAGAAAATACTTTTACAATCTCTCTTTACAGCCCTTCAAATCCTTTTCATTTGGCTGAAAGCCAAGGTCAATGCTGCAAGCCAGAACATGTTAGTAATTAGTTTTCTTATAAGACTCAAGGGAGGGAGGCTCTTTTATTAATCCTCTTGAACCAGTGACTCCCACAGCATCCCTAGAGCTGGCATATTTCCGCCATTCACGCCACCTACAGCAGCTATACTGTCCCTTTGCAGAAGCACAGTCAGTTCTGACCAAATGAAGGGCGAAGTAGACAACCTCCTATTTATCCCATGCTTTAAGGCTTTATGCCAGCGTCATCTCTCTCTTTAGCAGAATTARGTGATCAGCTGTTTTGTTGTCTTCCTGTGTTGTCAGAGGTAACATATTTTGTTAAGTGCGATCATTCTTTAAATTCTTTTTGGTCGAATTCCAGTTTACCTCACTAAGGTACTCCATAAATCCTCTTTGCAAATTGGACTGGGGAAGACATCCATTCCTTTCACAGTTACAAAAGGATGCTTTCCGTTGCTGCACATTGGTAAGCAATTACAGTCTCCTATCAGAAGCACCTACATTTCAGGGGCAGATGAAATGATTCTGACACAATGACCAGTGTATTTGCACGTTAAGTATCTGCAAGCCATTTGGAATCCCACAGGGCAAGAGAAACATTAGTGATACAGCATAAAAAGAAGTGGCGATTTGATGTTCCTAGAAGGAAGCCAACTTCATGAAATTGAGAAAAAGGCTGTGGCTAAGATGGTGATATAATACAGGCTGTTTTAAGTGAGTAATGATGCATACCTTCAAAATCAGATTCTTCTGAGCTGACGACTCAAAAGGAGGTATTTATCATTTCTGAAAATGTGTGAAATTTTTTTCCCATTCTTTTTCAGGACCAGATTACTGTGCTATTTTACAYTGATCATGTTTTTGAAACTTTTTAATCATTTTGCCTGTTTGTTTTCAAGATATCTTCCCACCCCCATACACAGTTTGGGTGGGTCCTCTTTTTCAGGACCAGATTACTGTGCTATTTTACRTTGATCATGTTTTTGAAACTTTTTAATCATTGTGCTTGTTTGTTTTCAATATATCTTCCCACCCCCATACACAGTTTGCCTAACCAAGGACAACACAACTCCCACTTGAAAACAAGGGACTGCACTTGATAGCCTTCTCTTGAAGCAAAAAACTTTTTTATTCTTTTGTGGTTTCAGGGAGTGAACCAGTAAAATGATTAGACAAGCATCAAGTAGCACCACCCTAGAAGCAGCTTGGAAAATTCCACTGGTGTCTCTTTCTCAAAAGCTGTTTTCCAAAAAAATGTCAGCTCTCATTTCCTTACCTCCGCAGAATTCCTCGGGTTGCTATTCTCATAAGGTTTGCTTTTGGGCGGAGGTGGGGGTGGGGTGCTCTGTAAGCCAGCAGTTGCCAATCCATCAGCTTGCAAGGAGGGAAAACCTAGAAGCAACAACAACAATAAAAGACATTAAAGTAGGCAGAAAAGGAATGGGAAATGGGATTGACTATGTAGAATTAAGGGAGAATCATTTAATATCTTGTGCTTTCGATCTGGTAACAGTTCTCTGTTTTAGCAGCTAAACCTGAATGGATATCTCAGAGCAGAGTCACAGCTGTATCTCCCTTAAGTTCAAAATGCCCAGAAGAGTTCTATCTCCATCAAATGAATCTAAGTTTATGTGAAAAATGCATGCCTGAGAGAACAGAAAATTGAATCCATTATCACATCTGCAATGTTCAGTGGGGTTTCCTTTCAGCCTGGGCCTCAACCTGAGAATTCACTTTGAT
This sequence comes from Oceanodroma leucorhoa, assembly GCA_030449065.1. Classification (NCBI taxonomy): domain Eukaryota; kingdom Metazoa; phylum Chordata; class Aves; order Procellariiformes; genus Oceanodroma; species Oceanodroma leucorhoa. Next base: position 527,826 of record JASVER010000094.1, read on the forward strand.
TTTAACTCCAGTTGATGGAGTAGATAAGTACCCAAACTTCAGAAGGATTCCTGGGAAGCTGTCCTGCTACTAATGGCAATTAAAACCACTTGCTAAGTAGAAGAGTGAGGTTTCACATTCCTTTCACAGATCTCCCTTCCTATAGTGTTCCTGCATTTGTTTGTGTTTCTGGTTGTCTCCCCACCCCGTCCTCCACCCTGATAYGTATTTTTTGGTTTTAATCCTCTCACAACAGTTTTAAGCTAGTTTAGTTCRTTATCTACACTGGATTCTGAATTTATATCCACGTAAGAGGAAGGTCAGGTCCTACATATGAACTTCTGTTCCTTTAAAAAAAGAGCAGTACAGTGAGAAATGCAACGGCAAGCAAGGAAGTTGTCAGTGGTGACACTACAGTTGTATTTTTATCTCAGCCGTATTTGTATGTTGCTCCAGAAYTAACTGCAGAGCTTACTGGATATGCAAGGAAGATAACTGCGCAAATTATTCATTTTGCTAATTCTTCAAGATAAATTCCTTCTCTTTCAGGTGTAATATTTATTAGCTRAGTTTCCAAGCTGCAGAGCAGCTTCTCCTAAAACTTTTTGCCACGCGATGGGAGTTACTGTTCATTAATTAACAAAGCCTTCAGGGCTTGCCCAGAAAATCTAGCCATAGATGTGATCAGAAATACCATGCTGGATTGATGCAGTTCCACCCAGTGAATTCACAGGAGTATGTGCTGTAACCACCTGACTTGATGCATTTACAAGCACCTACACTGATSGCATGTAATGTTCACCTTGAGATTTAATATACCTTCCCACAAGTCAATACAGGAGAAAACAAGAAAGAAACTGAAAAAGATAAAAATTGTTCTCTGGAATTCATCCGATATACTAATTTTAACAAGTGATACGTAAGTCACAAGGATGATCGGTAACACTGCCAAATTCTATTATCTGACAAAAATGTCTACAAACATTAACAGCCCAGAATCACTTTCTGTGAGCTACTTCAGAGCAGTTCCTCCCTCCCCAGTGAGGTCACCTCAGCAAATACACAGTAATTCCTACTACTGCAGATACTGCCCTGACGGATGTGGCAATTGCTCTATAAYAGAACTTACTTTGGGTTCTTGGGGTTTTGGGAGTGATGGGTGGTGGGCTGCGAGGCGTTGATTGCTGGAGTGAAGAACCCTGAAGCAAAGTCAGTCTGCTGTCTCCTAACTGAAGACTCTTTGGCCTTTGTGCTTTTCCTGACATGCCCTGGTTGAAACAAAGAGTAAGCAAAACCTTTAGAAGTCAGCAAGGTTGCTGCACACGTATCAGATAATCAGACCTGTCACAAAGGCATCAAGATGCTCCCGAAAAGCCATGCRTAAGAGAGAAAGGTGCATTCAGGTGAAACGTAAGAGTGAAACCACTGCACTGGCTAAGCCATGTCAAGAGGCATACACCTGCTCCTATGACACATCCAGTTTTCTGTGGGACCTTACTAACTGGGTAGCAATAGTAAACTGTTTTTAATGACCTTAGTGTATTAACTAAGAAGGGAAGAYGTCAGGCTGAAAAATTCCTGCATTTGACTAGCAGTTCTGTGAACAAATTTGGGGGAAAAAAAAGTCTTTCCAAGAAGAATAAAAAGATTAAATTCTGGGGGCAAGTCAGGACTGCTAGTATCCTCCAGCTCCTTAGGGCCGTGAAACAAGTCTATTTCAGGCTTTACAGAGCAAATCCCTTGCATCTGGGACTCGGGAGATGTTGTTCCAGTTCCTTCCAGTGTCAYGCGTGTCCTCTATGCTCTTCACTCAGATCGTGAGGCCATCTGAATATGGTCCCAAGAGTCCAGTGTATGAATATTATGGTCCTTTTAAATACTAGTTTATTGCTTTACAGARAAGGCTGTCACTTACACATGTAATTAAACTCACTGGGCTCTTTTAGAGATCAATTCTCCATCATTGAGCAGTTCAGTATTTCTCACTGAGCAGAGGGGACCACACAYTGGCACAGTGAATATAAAACTTACAAAGACCAAAGCTGCTGGACATACATACAGCAAGYCTTTGGTTCCCTCTGGCTTTCCAGCTCCCCAGCAGCTTAGTCAAGAGCCGCATAAAATCAGTCTGTCCAATTCTTGTGCTGCACTACGCAGATTTGGAACAGACCAGCTATAAAAACAGCCTTCTCTGTACTTTGCAATRTTCTTAAGCATGAGTATAACCCTGAACTGCTCATTCGCTTCAGTAAGCTGATCACACATGTAATTTGGCCTCAGAGATATGGGGGGAGAGGTGAGGGTGGGTGTTCTGYTTTGCATCTCTCAGCTCTCTGCAATTCAAAGTCTAAGGCATGCCTTACTGTCCTAGTGAACCGGTCAATACAAATGGGCTTTCTCCCAGATCTTTTTCCTCTAGTTTTACTTAATAAAGTGATCAGCAGCTGACACCACAGTTTGTGGGTTAAAYCCATTTAATTCTTCCAGAGGCAGAGGGCCAGGCCTCCTGAACCACTAATATTTACAACCCCAGATTTTCCTCTTGARTGGAAAGCCTGTCAATACCAAATGACATGATTCTAGAACCACAGTTCCCCTTTTTATAAATATTCTGCAGACTCCAAGTGCTGGCAGCATCACTCAGATTTGATGAGAATTCCTGAATATATAGCAGCATAACCTGCTCCTGCCAGATTCAGTTGAGATCTTGGGAGGGAAAGGGAAATAGAAGAACTCACGTTTTCTCATTATTTACGCAGCCTRTGTTAAGTCAAATTAGTATCACTGAGCCACCAGCTAAATACTCAGATGCTAAATTCTCACATACTCTCTGGCAGTGTAATATAGTCTTAGCGTGAATTGGGATAATACTCCAAGGTCATACAACTCTACTTTTGGGATGAAACAAACGCTTGTATTAGGTGATCATTCTGAATCCCATTGTCAACCTGATTGCCTAACAGTCTCCCATATATTCCTCGTTACAACACTCCTGTGGGGGTATAGGTTCTCTATAGGAGATTCTATACAGGAGCAGAGTACAGACTGGAAGAACCAGTTTTTCAAAGTCCCAAGCTCCTAACTACCCGACCATCTTTTTTCAACTCCCCAATCTATCAAACTGATCTTCATCTTGCAGTACGTTTGATTTGTGCAGTGATGCTGACTGATAGCAGCTGAACATCTGGCTTGCCAGCTGGATTTTTGAGTGGGCTAGCAGTATCTGCTTGCTCCAACAAAAACAGAACAATTCTACATCGTGCTGAGTGCATCACGCAGTCCTCCACTCCTACAAGAAATGAGGGCACTGAGCACCTAGATGAAACATCAGTGCCTCGTGCTTCCAATTTGTACCTTAAGCCAAACTGCAGTTTGGTCTGTGACACAAGTTTTCCAAATAAAAAAGTAAGAATTACTCAGATGACCAAGACTTTTGGTATTTGAACCACTCCCACTATTTAATGAAGTTCCCAATGACAAGCATGGCTGAAAGCAACAGAAACACTAAAATCTCCTGCTGTGGATTTTATTATTGCTAATATTTTTTTTTTTTTACCATTTTGGAAGTCAGTTCCGTTTCTGGCTCCTTCTCTACAATAACCTGAGACTTGCTAATACTCCAGTCCTTCCGCTTGAGTTTGCTAATCCGGTTATCACCATCATCTTTCATGGGCAGTTCCTCAGCTCTGGAAGCTGTTGATATTCTYCTCTCCAAGAGAGGCTCCAGAATAGATCTGTGGCCCACACCGAAAGAGTGAAAAAACATGAAACGTTAGTCCGTCAGACATTTAAAGCGCTGCCTGTTAAAAAGCTCTGATCTCTTAGTTTGCATAAGAGATTAATGTGAAAAACTGAGTTATGACCATGGAATTTTCAGTGAGATTTGGGCTCCTAAGTTACCCTAGCAATTTTGAGTATAATGTATATATAATGTATAATGCCTTATGTACAAGACAAAGTGTGATCTACTTGCAGAAGGAGCCAGACCTGCATTTTATGCTGAACCCTGCCACCGAGTCTGCTGTGTGACCTTGAGCAAGTCACCTAGACTCCCTGGCTATCACAGATGTACAGAGAAGTAACATCAGGAAATGTTTCCATGTGTGGCAGCTCCTTTTAATGACASGTACGCAGCTGCAAACAGGTAGGTAGAACAAGTACCATATGACTATGCACCTCTTTGCAGATCACATCAAACTGAATTACCTTCTAGTATCTTACACCTCTGTTTTCCAGCATTCCTGGGAAACAGAAATAGTGTGCATCTGAAATACACTGCCTCCACCCCCCTTCAGTATCATGTAGATAATTGGGACTCAAGAGATAGTCGTGGGTTCAATTCCCAGAACTATCCCTACCTGTGCTTCAAACTCACGATCTGTAAAATGGAATGACAACATTGGCCTCCATTTAAAGTTTTAAATGCATAGGTATTACTATTGTGTATGGAATAAAACTTCATTTTAAGAACAACTAATTCTGGCAAAGGCACATCCCCACTCTTGTAAATCACATGTAAAGGCTGATTACTAACCCGTCTGAACCTGGTCTGGAGGAAGTGCTATCAGATGAYGTGGAAGACGTAGAGACCACAGAAGATGCCACAGACGTGACGGAGAGCCGTCTCAGCGTGGAAGACATGATATAGGGCAACACGACAGAGCCTGACCTGCTCTGCTTCCTTTCGGTGAGGGAGGGAGGCTGCAGACAAATACGCTKGTGATAAATCATGTAACACTAACTCACAAGTGGGAAAGGGGAAAGTTGGGTTTCTTCAAGGCAAAACACTAAACAACCAGGTACGCTTACTAAAGTTATTACACCATACTGCTTCTCCACCTTCTTCTTCAGCTCTTTGAAACAGGCTGTCAGTCTGTCATGCAGAGGCTTCAGCTGTTCCGTCAGCTTCTCACCATGGATCCTAATCCCTTCTGCCAACAACGGCATCTGAAAGGAGAAACAAAATTAAGCTACGAAAGGACAAATCAGCTCTCCTGTTCCAGGAAGGAATTTTCTACGTATGTTACACATCTCAGATACAATCAAAGGACTTAAATCAACGTGTTTTGAGTTTGCAGAGGTAAAAAAAGCAATCATACAGTAAGGAAGCTCAGCTACTGACTCATAACTTGTGACGCTGTAGTAACTTGGCTGTTGTTTGAGCTCCATGTGTTCAAGAAACAAACACTTTTCCCATCTATACCTGTGGTTCCCTTTTCCCTACTCAGATTCCATGTTCTGCTTTGGAAAACACACCATGTTAAATATTGGAGTATCGCTTCTTAGCCCCCAAAGCTGTATGACTGTGAGGTAGCTTTAACTGGGCTCTGTTGTGTGGAAATATGTAAAAACTGGCTTGCAGGGATACAATTCGCATTACAAAAAAACTAGGGCATTTTTTCATTGCTATGCAGGTCAAAATAGACAACTTTCAATGGTCAGACTGACAAAACATTAGGTCTGATGATTTCATGAAAAGGTAACAGATATTTTGTTACACTCATGAGGGAAAAATCTATGCCAAATATTCCAGAATAACATTTCAGAGCAACATGAGGTACATGGAACAGTCTAGGCCACAATTTTAGAATATGACAGTTTCCTCAAAATAATAAAACAACCGTACACACATCCAGATTGTTCTTATAGTATACATCTGCATTATCTCTCCGAAACAATGATGCTGGAAAAACATCTGCACTCATACATACTGCTTYCACTTCTTTCCCCATACTATACCTGTAGAGCGATCAGTTGCTTAAGCAGTTCAATTTTATCTTGATCTTCAGGATGTTCTTGAAGATACTTCTCTGTGAAAAAGGCCTGAAAGCAAAGAGAAGATGATACAGACACTATGCTGCTTTCACAGCTAACTCTGAGTGAAAGATCCCCGTACTTTAAAAGCAATTAATTAGCATTATTCCTCATAGCAAAGTTTGGCTTTAATRTTTAAAATAKATAATATTTTAATATCCCTGACACAAAGCTGAGGGACAAAAAAACATTTGTTGAGAACTGGGAAGAAAAGAGACTTTTTTTTGTAAAAAAACCACCCCACACCCAAATTTTACTATTTTTTTCAGTGAAACACTGGTATGTAAAAAAAGTTACTTCCTCACAAGRGTTTTCTTCAATTCTGATTCCCTTCTCATAAAATAGTATTGATTTGAATAATCAAGGCTCCATTACTTGTCACTCAAATGTGAGTAGCAGATCCAGWCTCTGAGCTCTCACTTCAAGAAGCCTCTTTCATTTTTAGCATTCAGTGACCTACAGCACACAATGACAGGCAAACCACCTCAGCTGCAGAAAGGTGAAGAGGGCATCTCCTGCCTGCAATTTCCTTAAGCTCTATGATTTAAGCCCTTAAGTACAACATTTTCACATGGGGCTTGTTACAAAGATTCAGYAGAAATAAGGACTGTGTTGAGAGTTTGACTCACAGTTTGATTCAACAAAGCACCTTTAGTCTACACTTCATATGTGTTTACCTTTAGTCGACAGAATCTGGTATCAGTTTAAAGTTGAACAAACGCAAGCACACTTTCCTGGACTGAAGCCTTAAAATTGTGCCAATTCACATTATGTGCTACAGTGTATTGCACTGAAATGTATTACAATTCCTGGTCAGAAGAATTTAATTTTTCTTTTTCCTAGATAAAATCCCTAATAATTTTCATTTGGTTTTAAAACGCGTCTCTGATCTATTTCAGCCTCTGCATATATTTCTYAGTTCTGTGTTCCATTAACTGGACTGTATGTACAAGTGTTTATAGGCCTAGTGGTACGACTCTGAAAAAGGCTGGTGTCAAGAGGAGGTTAGCCTGTGAAAGGACTGCCGGGTAGGTCCCTCTGGATTTTTCTTGAAAGTGTTTAATTATTACAAGAAGAAGGCGCATGTTAAAAATGCAGACTTTGGCTTTTGGCTACAATGAAACAATTAAAACTCAAGATTTTAGCCGCCCACAAAAGCCAAATGTTCTGTACTGATCTTCAGTTGAAATAGGAAAATATGAACCAGAAATGAGTATTTCCAGATGTGGTTACAGATACTTTGTGTTTCCTAGTTTTAACTGCTTTCCCACTTTCGTAATTCTAAACTTTATGTCAACCTTAATTCATAAAATGGGAGGATTTAGGGCCAAATTCAGCCCTGGCAAAGTATGCGACTCCTCTGGAATCAGCAKAGTTAGACCCCAGATAAATCAGACCCTCTCCCATTTAACTTTTGCACTTCATTTCACGTGACTGGAACACATCTGAGAAGAATTAAATGTGTTTTAACACCATCCATTCAGTTTATGGAAATAAGCAGTATATTTTGTGCTGGGAATAACATCATTAGATACTGGGAATAAACAGCTTAAGTTAAACATCACAATAAAGGAAGAACATACGCTGTTCAACTGAAGTCAACTGAATAAACCTGGACAGGAAACACTGATTTTTTTTCCTGAAATATATGCTCTTTGCTGCAAGACTCCACAGACAGATTGTCTGCTGGAAAGAGAAATCCTCATTTGCCTTACCATTCGATATCCATACAAGGGAGAAATGTTAGCTCTTTTGCTTTTCTTTGTTACTCGCACCCATCACTGGGCTGACCAAGCACCTCAATGCCSCCCCGAGGTAGGACCATGTTGTTATGGCCGCTGTAAATGAGGCCCCAAAGAGCTGGATCACTCATCCCTGTGGCAATGCACAGCACTAAAACTRAACACTAGAACACTGAAGATGGGGAGGTTTTCCACCTTCCAGTCTAGTGGAAATCTCTTATCTTTGTTCTTTTCTCCTCCTCTTTGAGCTCTGAACAGACAGATACAGCTACAGCATGCACTATGTCTGAGTAACAGCTGAAAACTGAACTTGAATCTCCCATGTTTCAATTCAGGTCTTCAGCACTGCAGAGGTCAACGGACYGAGCTACAGATAAACGTGAAAAAGACCTTTTCATAGTTGGTGTATCCCCCCATGACCGCTGGGTCCACAATTCCATTCAGGAGCATAGAGAGAGGATGTACAGGAAGACTCCGGTCCCAGCCGTGCTGTTGGACAATGTTGCTGATTTTCTCATTGGTTAGCTCCATCGTTTCTATGGCGTTCTGCAAGGGGCTGATCTCTTCCTGATGGAAAGAAGAAATAGAATAAACCTTCCTTCGCCTCCACTGAATATGAAGTTAAGTAACTCCTCGTATATGAACGGCAGCCCAACAGTTTCCAGCAGAGGATTTTGGACCTCCTGTGCTAACTATCTTGCCATTCAGAGATGAATSCTAAAACAATCTTACACCTTAAGCTGAAGGAATACCAGTTTAGGACTTGGCTGCTGACTGCAGAGTATGTTACAGAAATAACCACTCTCGCAAGCGTTATACCATCAACCTAGAACTTTGCTGCCTTGGGTAGAGCTGTCTGCAGAATGGCATAAAAAGACAACCACAAAGAAGATACACATTTGCTTTTATCTGAAGCAGAAGTTATTGGTGTGCCACATCCAACAGCAAAAGGACTAGTAATCCTAACTGGTCCAAGACTCTCTACTCCATGAAAGATTGGAGGGGATGAGACCCAGCTCATATGCAGAACTCACCGTTGTAATCTGTTTGACTTCAAACCACTTGAGGATGCCTGGAAATGAATAGGCTGTCGTGTAGGTTGTCCTTTCTATCCACATATTCTAGTTAGGGAAGGAAAAAATTCCAAGATGTAAGGAAGATATTGGTCTTGCAATTACATTCTCTTCCGCGGTAGAGCATGGAACCAGGCTTTAAGCACTAGCTGGCAGGACTTTGACAGTGACTTTTACCTTCACTAACTGGGATGGAACCCAGTGTTTTCGGCAACAAATACTACTTCTACTATTTAAGTGGTATCAACTTTAGCAGCAGTAGGCTGTTATCCTCCATGTGGACCACTATTAGCAGGACTGCAATTATGGCATATTTAGCCAGTGTTATATGCAACATGCTCAACCACTACACATGAGCAGCAGTATGCCTCACAGGCAGCAAGGAAACATGCTATTACACGACATCCAAGGCTCACGCTCCACTGAAAATTTTAGAAGTTGGCCTGAAGTTGAACTGATYCTTCATGGTTAGAGGCTGGCCTCCTTAAGGACAGCTACATCATCCACAATCTACCAGACACACAGCTGGACTCTGTAGGAAGCTGCGGTAGACAGCACAATATTTATGGATTCTAGATCAAGGATTCTGAGCATTTCAACTTCAGCTATGGAGCCCCTTGACATTATCACGTTGGCTTTATGTAAGGACTGCAATGCRAAGTGCAGCCCTTTGCTCCTCCTACATTTTAATAGCAAAACTCCATTGCCACAGATGGAGGAAAAAAAAATTGTGACAGTGCTGTTCAAAATGCCACCAACAAAATAAATCAATGCATAGAACCTTTTCCTCATAGCACAGACACCCAAGCCAGATGGCATCAATAGCAAAGGACTCACAGCAAACTCGTTGTCTGGATCTTTTTCTCCTTTCCTGACTGGTCGGGAGTGCGTGAACTGCTGTACCTCGTTTGCTCTGTAGTAGCTAGAAAGAGGTAGAGTAAGTGGTGAGTTTTCTCACCTCCCGTCCTCCTTACAGAGACGTTCTTCTGTTTCCTCTCAAAACCAACCACGTTTTAACTGGACTGTGAAACAAAATTACAAAGGACACAAAAGGCACTCCACCTTGTGCCTAGGCTAGCTGAGAAAAATACAGAGGAAATGTTGAGGGAAAAGGAAAAGAAATTACTTTAAGATCTGTTCAGGAACAGGTTTATCTTTATAATTAGGTGGCAGGTTCATCACGGGCTTCACAATAAAGCACTGCACATCTGAGCAGCTATAGTTAAGGATGAAACAYTATGAATCCTTTTGGGAAAACAGGAGAGGAAGAGGAATACCCTTCCTGCTTTCATCAAACGTCAAACTTCTCAACAATTCCCTGTGCTCTTGTCACGTTTGAAGAAAAATACTTAGTAGTTCATCAACAATCACTGGCATTATATTGCTTCTTGTAGTTTGTATGCTACTCATGAACTAAAAGTCCCAAAAGATAAGGGCTGTACAAATACTTCCAGCTATTGAAATTCCCTGGTGAAATGCTTGGGAAGCCTGGGTGCTACCGATTTCTACTCTGGGGACAGGAAAACAAGATTCTGCACTAGGTTCTGTAACGCATGCATCTGTCTCTTCTCTCTCCCCCACCGCCCCATGGTTATTTGTCAGATTCTTCCAGTACAGTGAAGCTGCCCCTCCCTCCCAATATTTAGAGCAATAAAGCTAACTGAAGAAAGTAGGCTGTTTTTAATCAGTGAGTATCTACTTTGTCTTCAGTTTTTACACCTGTGAACCATGAAATAAACCAGAAATGACAAAAAAAAAAAATTTAGTAATAGTATCCCCAAGCACAACAGCTTACAGTGTTGTTCCTCCAGAGTTCTAAGGACTGTATTGAAGGCTTTACAGAAGTGAAAACCTGTACGGAAAAGGAAAGCATAAACAATTTGACCCACATTAATAGATTATTTCTGTGAATCACCTGCCAATTGCACTCTGAAGTGGCAATGTTTTACTGGTGGGTAGGGTAGCCCCATATATCCTTTATATTKCAGTGAGGGTAGTTCTAAACAGTATTTTGAAAGCAAAGGCAAGGTCATTCTGCCCGCATTGAAGAGCCAGATGGGTACTAGCCAAATCTGAACCCAAAACCGCATAGCCACATTAGATCAAGCACTGAGCCCAAGCTAATATATTCTTTCTCTCAGGAGARCTTATTAGCTTGGGCTTCATGCCATGCGAAGCATGCTATACAGCTTCTAGTTCAGAACCGGTGGAAGACTAGCCTGTTTAACCTAACGAGTAGGCATTCTCCGAGACTGTGTACAGCCCACTTAATATCTCCAGTACACYATTATCAAACAACCAAAGGAAGAACAAGGCATTTTATCACAAAAGCACGTGGAAACAGATTCGAAGCAAAAGGAAAAAAGAGCCTGAGACAACAGAGGTTAAAAAAGCATGAAATTAAAACAAACTACAGAACCATCAACCCCTGCCTAACACAACAGTGATCTGGGCACTCAAACTCCTCATCTTTTCTGAAGGTGTTTGTAAGAGTCCGAGAAGAACCTGTACCAAATCCAAGCTATGCAGCTGCTCCCCTTTACAATGGGGCTATGCCAAACACCCGGAACCAAACACCCCCAAACTTTTGGAAGAGTTCAGATCTGGATCCAAATTTTGCAGTTGAGGTTCATCTTGAGCCAAAAACATTAGAACAAACACAAACAGATGCAAAGGAAGTAGCTGAAACAAAGCAGCAATAGAAGAGGTATTTTTTGATACCAAGTTTGGTCTTGAATGAATTTTAATTTCCTATGTGGATTTAGTGCTTGGCAGGCTTATTGCAAGGGAAGCATCTGGTATCGCTGCTTGAGTTGTGCCTTTGTACACAGACTTTTAGGGCCAAAATGGACCATCAGATTCTCTAGTCTGGCCTGTATAACACAGGCCAGAAGCCCAGTAACTTGGTTTTTACTGATGTACATCTTCCAGGAGCACATCTGCTATTGACTGGAAGTCACAAACAAGCATCTGAAGCATCTTCACTAGGTTGCACTTGGTCATGTTCACAATTAAGAGAAAGAGGAGCCTAGTGGTGTGCTGTGTCACACAGTTTGGAGTTCCACGAGCAAAAAGAACAAAATAAATTAAAAAAAAAAAAAAAAAAAAAGGGTTGTTCACCCAACAACTTTCATCAACATAAATAATCACTTCACACTTCTTACAAAGTGACTTCTAGGGAAAAAAACAAAACCCAGCCACTTCATAAATGCTAGTTAACTGCAAGCAAGAAGAGAACGTACTTTCATTTTCTTTATATCCCACTTTCACTGCCTGTTTTTTACCTCTTTCACCTAGAAATACCAAACTGGATCACATATATACTACAGCAGTCAGCACCACCTGCTTGAGAAGAAGGCACGAGAAATCCTGACCTGCAGTCTGTTAAGGTTTCATCCTATCAGCAACTCATTTAACTCTGACAATATCAAATTGTCTCTCTTTTCCARTATGTTTAATTTCACTATTGAAATTCTGCAGAGTCTTCTTTTCATGCCCAGTGCCTGCCTTCAAAGTCCCCCTGGAGCAGTAAGTTCCTTGCTTATTATTGTTGTTTACTAACTCTCTTATTTTAGGAAAGAGGCGGATCTTGAATGTGCCAAAACGTATTAGAACCAAAAGATACACTGTTTAGGAGAAGACCTGATCTCTTCTCCTGGAGGGGCWGTGCTGGTCATCTTCTCAGCACTAGGAAACTGGGTCAATAGCTTCAGGTTGAAGTCCTCCCTTCGTTCATACTCTTTSCCACGGTAGATAAAAATTTTATTCTGTGGGTAGCAGAAGAAAAAGAGAAATAACACTAAACAAAGCAATGAGAAAGAGCTTTCCAAACATACACGGAGTAGTCTCAGAGATCTGGTTTATATGAAGGGTTGTCTCCTAGCTTAACAGTCAGTCAGAACACATGAGAGAAGAAACACAGGCTGGAGTGACAATACAGCAACTCTCGGAATCAAGGCCCTGCAACGGCATCCTCATATTTGCCTAGAAAATTCATTGTTCCACATACAAGTGTTATTGAACATGTTCATGCTTTCTAGCACTGTAAGAACTCCCACATACAACACATGGAATCTCAGTCAGGGGACTGATTTTAAGTAAGAGAACGTATGTCCCAAAAAGTTCTTTAAGGCAGGGAGCTGCATGCTGCTTGCCAGACCACTTATGGCATGGGCTAACTGAGGGATCTCTCTATGCACAAAGACACGAGTTTTACCTCCGTTCCATTCCTGACTCTCTTCAGCTACCACTAACAAAACGGCCAGCTATAGCAGTTTTGCACCACAGACTTAACAGTAGACCATGGCCAATTATTTTTCCAAACTGGCCACCAAAGAGTGGTGGTTTCTGGAAGGGATGGATTCAAAAACATGACCTGGAGGTGAAAGCCTTCTATGCCATCCAGTTCCACAGTCCTAAGTTAACGTTTTTCTTTTTTATTAAGCTTGGCTTCCATTTAAGGCCAGCAACTTCAAACAACTCCAGYCTGAAAATGTAAATGTTCCTTAATTTTAAATAATAGTTGGGAATATTTTCTAGTATGCTGCACCCTGCCCATCTGACTCACTTTGGCTAGATTCTTGTATTATAGCTAGCATAGATCCAGCAGTGCTTAGCAGCAAGCTGAAACAGGAAGCATCTTTGCATTTTAACTCCTCTGCGTGGGACAGACTCTCACTAATGTGCTTGAGCATTGAAATGATCCATGTCCTGAAAATTACGTTGATGCTGGCTGAAAAGCAATGGGATAAATTCTTTACAAGCTAAACATTTTCTAACAGCAACAATCATATTTCTGAGGAAGTGTACAGGGCACAAATACAAAAGGTAGATTCTGCTTAAGTCCACATAAGAACATACCAATAATCTAACAAACCCTATTGCAACACACTAACTTTATTAAAGCTGTCAACACAAAAAAATCTGGTCTCTTACTTGTCTCTTTTTATATGCTGAAATGTTTTTAAATACTTAAGGGATTTAGATCTCAGTGTCATTCAAAGGAAAAGGAGTTTGGCATTTGAATTTTCTTGKAAGCTCTGCAAGAGTTGTGACTTTTAGGGTACCCACCACTCCAGAACTTGAGTGCTGAAGAATTCTTACCCGGAGGAAGGAGGGGAAACCCTGACCATAGTATCCAACAGCAAAGTACTCTGGTTGAGGTCTCATTGCCTTCATAATATTCTCATAAAAAGTAGCTCGTTTTTTCTGAAAAAGAAAAAGTCACCAGCATTTTCACTTTGGAGTATTCAAGGACACTGCCAGACTGTAGCTCACATTCCCAGTGGCAACTCCTGATCTACTAGTTCTCCCCTACAGAATACTTTTTACAATTGTTTTTTTGATACAGTATCTCATATTTATCCATTTACTTGGTTAAATATTTCGTTTGTCTGGGCCAGAATCAACTTCATTTCCTTGTTCGCAGACATGAGAACAATACCGTGGCTTTTCGGATTCCACGAGGATACCTGAAATCCTTAACTATTGCAACACAAATTAAAAATAAATATGTACTGAAACTGAGCAGACACAAATGGTGACAAATGTCAGAGAACTGGCAGAAATAAAACTGGGCAGATGATTCTCATATGAAGGAACATAAAGACCATCTGGTTACATCTTTAACCACTAAACAACATAATTCAGAACCAAGATGATTCTATAGTTCTGTGTTCATACACAGTAGTTTTATCACAGAAATAACAAGGTGATGAGATTTATGGAGCCTGAAAATACACCATGCAAATGTTACCTTATTTGATTAACACTAAGAATACTAAACATCTGCACACAATATCGTCATGCTAATTACAAGGTCAAAACCATGCACTTTAAAAATTTACGAAAACATTCTTCTAATATTAAGCTTTACAAAACCATGGGGGTTATGTTGGTTTGTTTGTATTTAACATAAATGTATTTYGGGCTTATCCTGCTCAACAGTATTAATATAAACAGTCGGCAGCCTGTTGAAAATGGAGGAAAAAAAAAAAATCTTACCAGGAGATTACCAAGTCCCTCATAATCAAAGACTTTGTTTTCATACATGTCGGCCAACTCTTTGCTTAGTTGAATGGCTTTTTCCCACATCTCCATGGAGGGTGAAGGGAGGCAGGTGGGGGAAGAAGAGTACAAGCAAAATAAAAGACTCAGTTAAAAGCATTCATTACCAGATAGGTAAACAAAAAATTCAGCTGATTTTAATTCAGGCAGTACTTTAATGCACTGCCAACCTTCCCTTAGACTCCATGCTGTACATTTTTTGCTGCAATTATYATAGTCACACATCTCTCTTGATTGTAGATCTGAAAGTGCTTTACAAAGCCAGGTTTCTATTGTTTCTCCTGATAGGGAAAGCTGAGGCACAAAGAGGTGGAAGGACATGTCCAAACAGCAAATAAGGGAAGCCCAGGTGGTCTCCGTCTACGCTAACACTTCATCCCCTGCATCAGGCTTCCCTGGGTTTGTCTCATTTAGCCCTGGTAGAACCATCTATCCAAAGTGCAACTAGCAGGAGTTCAGCATCAGCCAGACAAGYCACACTTACTGCAATGCAAAACCTGACAAAAGCCATTACCCAGAAAAAGAAGTTTTCCCATCTATCCAGTATCTTGAACAGGGTTAGTTTTTCAGATGCTCTTTGACTAACAAGGAAATAGAAGGATTCAAGTATCACCAGGACAAATAGATACCCTGCTCATACCAGTGCTGTGGTCTCTATTAAAAAGCCAGGCCTAAGCATCAAAAGCCTGTTATGGAAACACGTCTGCTTTTACCAGMAGTTGTTTTAACAGCTTCTGCCAGCTACATTCACCAAGCCAAGTATTTACCAGTGAACGGTAGGAACACTGCAGAGACACTCACTTTGCCCCTGTCAAAGAAGGAGATAATTTCTTGGTAGAGTTTTTCCTTGAGTTCCTGTTGTGAGTAGACATAGTAGCTGTCCCTCTGCAGGAGATGAGGGACACATGGCTTCTCGGACCACTAGTACAGAGGAAAAAAGGCAAAGCTGAAAGAACTGGAACATTTTCAGACTAACAAATCCTTACGGTGGATAGACTCACCTTCTGCAGGGATGCAYTCAAGACAAATCCATCATCAGTGCACAGGGAGAGTGATAAAAGCTGAGTTGGCTGACTAGTGTAAACTAGGAATGCACACACAAACACTACATCTCAGCAGCCTGGTTAGAACAAGTAGACAGTACGCAGTAACTTCTTAAACCACTCCAGCCAGCGGCTCAGAAAAACATCTGATTATGCTCTCTGGCTACGCATATAAGCGGCCAGAAAGCTTCAGTTACGTGCAAATTTTTTTTCTACATTAAAAGTTCATTTCAAATCAGTTTAAGAATTCATCTGAACTTGTACAAATTTTCTAGTCATATTTACAAATCTCTAAAATGTTAATACAAGTTTAATTACGTCTGCAAAATTGGTGTGATTTTTGGCTTAAGGTCTTATGCTGAGACACTAAGTGAATGTGTATGCTTTATTATCTGTGGAAGCAATGARGAGGTTGACTTAAATCCCAATTAAGATGGCTTAGGCTAATGCATTTTTACACTGTTCACACAAGTGGAAAAAMACTGTACCATGACCCCAAACATGGACATTTTCTCCCAGGTCACTACAACCCTCTGTTTCACCAAGAGTATGTAACAAATTGATGCTAATRACATTTTTGCTTTCATCCATTTAGCTGCTGTGCGATTTGTGAAATTGTGAAGCTCCTTAATGACCACTGGAACCTAGGTAATGCAAAATCACATTAACAAAACAAAACAAAGAGTGATTTGTTTATTCTGAGCTGTTTGCACTTCATTATTTAAAACCCACACCCTGACAGCGGAAACGAAAATTGTCTTTAGTGTAATACCTGGAGCAGCTCTGCATGGAGGAGGAGAGTGTACGCTGCCTCTGTGAAGTTCTCACAGTCTGTGTGCAGGTCCCGGAGTTTATATAGATACCTAAATCAATGAAAAGCAATTGTTACTTGATGTGAAGGACTCCTGTATCAGTGTACAGAACACCAATAGAAATAAAGGCTTCTGTACAGGTTTATGGAGGGAAACAGCCCACCTGATATAAATGTCCTCTCGTTTCTTCTCCTTATAAAAATTCTGCAAAGAATAGGAAAAAAGTCAAATTTTTACAATGTAAAGCACCATGGATTTGCATAATCATCTCTAGACAAGTAACTTAAGCATCAGTTTTAGATGTTTCAAAGATCTTTGCTGTCATTTTGCCTACTTAGGTGCATATATCCCTGCAACCATCCCTCTAACATAAGGTGGGGCTACTATCACCTCTAGAAAAGGGGTAAGTCAAAGAGAGGAAGTGACTCGTCCAAAGTTATACAGGCTCTTTGCAGTGGAACAGGGACTTAAGCCCACATTTCCCAAACTATCAGTTAGCCATCTTTCCTGCCTGTATTTCAGGGCTTCAGATTACCATGTAGACAAGGACCAGCCATGCGACTTGACTTTGGACAGTACATCTTTCTACATTTTATAGCTGTCAATGGCTGGGAGCCTGATTTAGGCCCATCMTTAACCAGAAATGGCATAAAGAATTACTTAAAGACCTAAGAAAAAATCCTTCAGAATCCACAAAAGCCYGGTCAGTAAAGAAGCACCCGAATCCAAATCCAGCCCTCCCCATACCAGCACATTGACAGTGCAGCTCATGCGGTTCTCCTTGCTTTCATCATGCATGATTGTCCTGTAGTCCAGCAGGTTCTCCAGCAGGCTGCTGACCAGCAAAGTAAACACTTCTCCAGAAGTAGACAGATACTTATGCTTCCGACAGTGCTCCAGGAGGCTGCAGATATATCCAGAGAGACGGAAGGGAATACTCAGTTACAGTTCTGAGCAGTGGTAAGTAGAACTTCAGTGTAAATTACCCAAACAGCCACTCAGCTAACAGAGTCAAATACGTTTCCTGAACAGAGACTTTCATATGCAGAACAGCATCCCACACCCATAGACCTGAGATACCCAAGGCAGGCAGGTCAAAGCCTGCCTTGTTGATCAAAAACCTGGGTTCTACTCTTGGTGCTAAAAGAAGGCTGATTTTGCTTTAACTTCGAGTCTGCTCTTCTCAAGCTTTTCCACTTACAAACCCTCTTGCCAGTTTGGCACCTGCCTCTAGGCTTCCATCTCCAAATTTAGGGTAGTTGTGCAAGTTGCTGCTCCAGAAAAAAAAGCATCATTTTCAGGCAATCAGTCTCAGAATACCCATATAGCATTAAGATCACTGTCAACTGCACTGTCTCCCTATTCACTGGAGTAATGAATTAGGGTTTCTTTGCATTAGAAAAAACAGCTAACTAAGCTGTAAAAAAGAGTGTCCATGTTCTTTATAAAACTTACAGTTTCTCCAGCAAAATCTTGTACTGTTCGTCCCCTCGGCCACCCTCCACTTCCTGGTCCAGYTTGGTTATCAACTCATTTTCAAACTGAAAAGGCAAAAAACCACGATCAAATAGACAGCARTTCTCAAGTGTGAAGTCTGAACATCAGTAATGCTTGTGGCTGGTGTTTCTGAACTGACCCACCATCAGACACTGGTTTTACAAGCCAAGCTAGAGGATGCTTTCATTGTTGGAGCAGAATAAAAATGGTAAGTAGCCAAGATGACAAGATTGGAGCAAGGAAGTAGAAGTCCTCTCATCCTACAGACACTGGAAAGTCATGCTCTGGGGTAATGCTTCCCCTTCTCCTCCATCCATTAGCAGTTCAGTTTTGCTAGGATGGAGAAGCATCTTAGCAGCCAGCTTACAGATGATAATGGTCATTCACTCACCCTGAAGAAACTGAACTACTACCATCAGTTAAGGGCAAGACACAACTCTCTGGCCATCATAAACATTTGTGACTACTAATTAAAGCAACTTCTCATGATACAAGAATCAAGTCCTGTGCAATTATCTGTCTAGCCATGAAGATATGCCCTGTTATGTGCAAGCAGGTCAAGTACATAGTCTGAGTTATAACTGTAGCTGGTATATAAATATCACTGAAATGGAAAATCCATGCCCCACACATCCTGCTTCCTTCTACCGATTCCAAGAACCCCTGAGACCCTGGGGCCAACCACACCAAAGACTGATGACCCCAAGGGAAGAAAGATCCCCTACGCACACTGAAGCTGGGCTCTAAGCTGGCGTGAGGATGGTGCTTAGGGAGATGCACGTCACATTTGACAACAGTCTGAAATGTCAAGGTGGCTGCCTTTTGGATGGATGGCTCCTAGCCTTCTCCAGGGAGAAGACTGTCTACAGCATAACTACAGTGTCCCCYGCCTGCCAGTTGAGATGTTAATGTCTGACATCCCCAGAGGAATAGCTGGAAGAATAAGTCCTTAGAAACTGCAGTGAAAACTTAACCTCAGGGCAAAAGCAAAGCTCCTCTTTTTCCTTCCTYACTTGCTGGTGCTAACTCAGTAGCGATAAAAGGTAACTTCTGGAGAAATTGGCAGAGTGTTGGAACCCAGGGATCCAGGTCCTGTTCCCTGCTCTGTCCTTYTACTTGTGTAGCCTCAAGCAAATCGTGTCTGTCCTTTGTGTCAYTGTTTTTCTTTCCATAATGGTGGCATCAGTATTCACAAATGTGTTGTCAAATTTGAAGTTAATTAGGGATTAGTCACTATGTAAGCAACTACACAGTCCTAACACTTGACTGTCCAGCAATTTTCTTTATAGTAACTTGTATTTACAGCCAAAGATCTGTCTTGGGGGAATTTATATTGCTATTATAAATGTAAATAGACATTACTTTTTAGAGTACTCTCATAGGGTCTCCAAATTGCTTCACAATTTAGATGTGGGTATTCACACATCTGCAAATGCAGAAAGGTATGAAAACAGAGGAATTCACTAATTATCAGAGTCACGCAAAGGTACAGTCAGGGACAGAACCRAAGAGTCCTGACTCCTACAAACCACTTAACAATAACTTCCCAAAGCGCTTGGCACAATGCTTGTTTTGTGGGGTTTTTTTGTTTGKTCGTTTGTTTCATTTTTGTTTRAATGTTCACTTCCACTTCTTGCCCAATGCATACTGTGGAACATCTGTACTGAAGATACCAGGCTCCCTTACCATATGGAAGTTTCTGTTCCCACTGAAGTTAAACTCGCACTGCATCATATCAAAGAAGATGGGAATGGTAGCTTTCCGTAGCTCAGGCTCTGGGACCAGGGTTACCTCCAAGATTGGGCCTACCATTGCTGGAATGAATTTTATTTTGTGGGGACCTGCAAGAAAGTCAAAGTCAGATACATCCTAATGGCATGATTTGGATATCCAAATGTTTAAGCACATTATTCATATAAAATAAAGACCATAAAACACAGACATTCTGCTTAGAATGCATATTTTAYGTGGATAATGGCTACTTAAGGTAGAATTAACRTGTTACAGCTCCAAAATTCAGGAAYAGTCCAAGAAAATAGTTGAACTGAATGCATGCAATGTTGCAAATCACAAAGGCTCTCTGAAAAATTCTGCTCTCGTCCTTCATATGGTAGAACATCCTTTATAAGGAATCTRAGAAATTATCTCAGCAGCTGACGTGAGAAAAGATCAGCTTTTGCAAGCTATTCACAGAAAAAGGAAAAGAGATCTTGGGCTCCGAAACAGCTGAACCTTAAGTCTATTTCCGCACATTAAACATGAGCAGCTTTTATAAAGAAATAAAGGATTTGAAACCCAGCTTGAGAGCCTGAATAAAGATAATTCTTTGGCTGGAACTCACCCAGGTTATACCACATATCCCTTATTTCGAAGCCAATTTCTTTCCTCATGTCCCCATACCTAGAAAAAAGTATTAGAAAGGAAAAGATTAAAAAGTCCTACACACTGAAATTACCTTTGCAAAGCTGCTGAAGAAATTTAATGGCAAAACCACAGAAATCTGTTACCCTCTCCTTAAAAAAACCCACCACACACAARCCTGAATACGCTGGGCATTTATACCAAGGGGTCTCACAGACTATCTTCCTTACTAAGAGTCTAYCAAGAAGTTCCTCAAAATTACGTGYCTTTTGTTAGATGTTCACCTCATCTTTTTTCTTCCTTACCCTGCCCAGCACTAATGCTCAATGCACAGAGGAAGAGAAGGGCCATGTGTCATTACAGCAGAAGACAGCAGACTGCCTGAGAGCAGAATAAAGCTGCAGTCCTGCTGCTTCATGCAATTCTACCCAGAATTTTGTTTTATTTGGTGTTCATCCCTAAAGCTTTAACTGCTGACATCAAGAGAATGCAAGAATATTTAATTACCAGGCTTCTTAAAGCCCTCATTATTGCAGAAAAAAGATGGCAAACATTAACTATGTAGGCCCTAACAAAATTCTATGTCAAGATCTACAAATRTATTCAGGCACTTGATTCCAGCTAAATGCAGAAGTAAACACTGTTCAGTGTCTCTGTGAATTTGGCCAAATTACTAAAAATTACTACTTTGGGGTTGATGAATGCCTCTGAACTGCTCTTGCTTTCAAAACAGAAAAAGCAGGGCTTTTAGGATTCTTGCTTACCTACCTTACATAACGGCTGAGGAATTGCATAAGGTACYGCTTTGGGAACCACGGCAAGCCTTACGTTACAGACCTTGCAGTGGAAAGAATCTCTTGGCAAGGTGCTTAAATTGAGCTCAAACAGCTCAGGATCTGTCTGTCCAGACTTAGACATCCACAGTATAAAGACCTGATATCTGTCCTAGTCACCCCTCCTCCCTTTATCATCATTCATTAATCAAATACTTCCATGGCACRCTTCATCTCATTCTAAGATTGTATGGGATATGTCTGGAACAGTACAAATTAAACTTCTTAAAAGCAAAAAGGCCTGGCAACTTTTTAAATGTAAACTCACTTCTTGATAATTTTGTTGCGTTTGGCTTGTGAGAAGGTCTCCAGCTGGAGGGATTCATGAGTGAGAAAGGCCACTGCCAAATGGAAATAGTTATTCCAGAGCTGTGGAAGAGAAACAAGTCTAAAACAGGAGAAGTAAAATAGAAGACAAAGGAAAAACAACAACAGCACAACAGAGCTACACAGCCCCAGATGCCGCAGTCTCCCAGGTAAGTGCCAACGAGGAAGCGTACCAAGAGTGAGCTGGTGGATGAGTGTGTTCTCAGCCATGGAAGACAAGCCAGAAGCATAGAGCAACTTAAAATCTCTCACTCTTTTTAGCTTGTACTTTCCAACTAAAGGAAGTGACAGCGGGTACACCTATACAGTATTTTGTTCTTAACTAGTCAAGCAMAAATTAGGTATAGTCAGCATGGTGCTCAACTTGACCTTGTAAAGCCTGCAGCAGTTGCATTTGCTTGCAACTTATTGCTGCACTAACCACAGGTCTGTAATTCAGAACTGCTCTGCATTCAGCTGCTTTTCTATAAAAGACTATGGACATTTTCCACGGAAATCTGTTAACAGTGGGATTTGCTTGTTCTTCCTGCCTTTCAGGACTGGGGGTCCGTAAGAAAATCCAGAAACAATGGAACTATTACCTGGAGTTCAAAATTTGCTTGATCCAGAAAGAAACGGTTGAGTACAGAGGTAAATTGGTTCACCGCCCGGAGGAAAACCCTGGAAGAGATAAAAACAGCAAATAAAAGGTGGCTCTTAGAAAAAAATAACATTGCAGTTCTGGGTTTACGACTCCTACATGTAAGCTCAGGAGACAAGAATAGATTCTCCCAAACAAGACAGGTATTCCTCTACAATGCTATTTCACCTCTTTCCCAGTAGAGGGACATTCAGGGAAAGTTATTCCTCTGTTTCTGAGCAAAAGAAATCTTGACTGGAAGCGGATGAAAACCGAAACACTTTTTGGGTCATCCWATCTTTTTAACAGTGCAGTGTCATTCCAGATGGTAGGTTCTCTTAAGTTTAGCCTATCCTCACCACTGAARCATTCAAATAACTTGCCACTTTCACGCCCTTCTCCACACTGCACTCCTACGACACAGTGGAGCTACGCTGCCTCCATTTTGAAGATGACTTGCATGACTTTGCCATGCAAACAGGAGTTCCATGCTTGCTGCTTCTTCATTCCATCCCCAGTTCTGTTGATACCGCCTGTGGGAACGCTAAACTTACAGGCATATAGACTCTGCTGTGTTGTGGACAGCAGGTTTTGGCCACGCTTTGCTGTCTAGCACAGTAGACAGTGAGSCAAGGCCATTCAAATTGTACAGACTTAGCAGGAGAGACTGTCTCACACAAGGCCAAACAAAGTCCACAGCAGAGGACAGAAGTGAACCTGGGTAGTTGTAGCTTACAGGGYAGCACACTAAACCCTAGACCACACTTATGTCCAACTCCAGCTTTACGTTTGCCATGTGATTCGCCCAGAATTGAAACCAAAAAGGCTTCTCTGATTTATGATGCGCTCTCCAGCAGATAAGTGACTGGATGAAAGACTGCATGGTTTTGACTGTGTGCCTTTGGGCAGGAGAAAAAAGATTTCCAGTTCTGTCAACAGAAATGTGCAGGCACTGCAATTTACTGAAATCTAATTTAAATCACCCTGAAACTGTAAAAGAAAATAAGGCTATGTAACTCGAGCGATTTGCAAGCCTGCTTGTGTGAGTCACCCTCCTTTCAGAACCAGAAAGGCTCCAAAGAAGTAGCAAGACTTAAAATATCAGCAACTATATACCTGCTCTGCATCATATTCATGACCATCCAGTCAGGTGCATAGACATTTTTTCCAATCAGATCCTTAAACATAATGAATGTTTCCATCAGGAAGTCCTGTTGGAAAAACAAAACCCACAGCCCATCAGGTTGAATATGGTAGTCTTTTATCCACATGAAAATATAGGGAAATGCAAATGTTTGCAACTACATTGATTAATGGCTGCATTGATTAGCAATCAATACACTGTACCTCCTAAGAAGGATCTCTTATTGTGTGGGCATATTCCAATAACTAAATTATTTCTGACATCTCATCCATTCAATTACAGAAGGAGAAATAATTCCACAGAACATGTTGATCTGTTTAATTAAATCTGTCCTTACTGTTTTGAATTAAGCTGTGTTGTAGGGAGTTCTGGTGCACAAGCTGGATTAAAAAGCAAAATCAAYATTCAAGGACTTGTTTCCAAATGTCTGAATGATAACAGTGTAACAGCCCTATGCAGTATCTTCTATAAAGATGGAAATTATAATGTATTTTCACTTCCCCAATTAGTTAAATCTCTTCTGGTCCAGTTGAAGAAGGATAGTTAAACAGAGGTAGTGAACACGCTGTCAGACACATGGTTTAGAACACTACTGTAGAAAAGACACTTTTTGCACAAACAGTAAACTGCTCCAAACAAAGCTATATCACACCTTAAGACTTGGGCAAGGCAAGGTTGAATTGTAGAATAAGAAAAAAGTAAAAGGAAAAAGAAGAGAGATGAGCAAAAGAAGGTAATATCAAGAATATTGATCTCTATATTGTGGTCTCTACAGATATAAATGCTACCTACGAGCATTTAAATAGATTCTATTCTCTGCAAAGACAGCACATTAGCATTCAAAAATGAGAGGGACACAAAGAAGGTCACATGAGAAATCACCACCTTGCACAGATCACCAGCAAAAAAAAAAAAAAAAAAAAAAAATCCTGTTGAGCTGCAGTTTGCCCTAAAGAATTGGCAAGCAACATTGATGTAGAGAGAGAAATGGGCATTTGGTGCTGCCTCAGTAAAAATCCCTTAGGCATTATTAAATCAGAGCTTGATGGAAAGGTTTGGATTTGACATGGGGCACCTTGAAGATACGAATTAACTTATAACAGTGTTCAACCAACCAAGTAATGATGCCATGCCAGGGCTGAAAACACCAAAGCAAATAAAACCCAGCAATAAACAACAAAAATAAAACCCGTTTTTGCAGTAAAACAAAATGCAACGTTCTATTGATATTAACAACTACTAGACCACCAYAAATGTGGCCTTGCTTCTGTAGATTTAAGGATTTGTAAAAATTAGATTACAAATTGTTATTTTCGATCAGTATCTGTTTAAATGATATGCAGGTAGTTTTAATGATTACATAATTCACCCTCTTGATATGTCTTCATGTAGAAGCTTTATGTATACACACAGAAATACAAAAGCACTATTCTCCTATTCGAGTCAGAAGATGCAGAACTATATGGTAAAACAAGACATCTTCAAACTTGCAAGCTGAGCGTCAATCTGAAGTTTACATTTCAGGAAAGCTTTTAAGCACCTGTTTAACCATACTCTGAACTTAAGTTACGATGGTCTCCTMCTAGCTCAACTGCTCTTCAGGAAAAAGAAAAAATTCTGAATTGAGGCCCACTCAACATAAAATTTGTTTCAATTCTGCCCTGAATCCACCTTTTTCCGAAATACATCAGATTTGTCTTCCTAGCACCCTTCTTCCTCAGACACAGTATTTCTACATAACCCTGCTGAAAACCTTTTCACTCATTTACTTGACAAACACTAGCAGAATTCCTGGATGTACTTAATTTTGTTTTTTCTTCCTTCACAAAAAACTATTTGGGTAATATAAAAAGCAATTCTAAAACTAGATGATGAGTGCTCTCTATAGACAATGGAGCCAAGTGGCCTTTGAGATGCAGAAGTGACAGGGATGTGTTGCCCTGTAGGTGGCTATGTTGCTCAACAGATTGCAAGCAATTCCAACTGCACAGGGAGAGAGATCACCTTGCCATCCAAAACGAATTACAAACACCTTCTTGTGGTTTTTGATCTAGCTTTTACAGGAAGAACACAACTCCAGACTCTTCCCTTGACAGTATTTAAATAAGCAACCACTGCTAAGTTGCAAAACAAGGAGTATGGGGACAAAAAAGCCAGAACAGTCGCTGTGTCATGCTTCTGACACTTGCATAAATACTGGTTTTGGTTCTGACTTGTTCTGGGCAGTCTGGGGAAAAATCTGGACAGAGCTGTTAATTCTAAGGGCCTAAAAAAAAAAAAAAAAAAAAGCCTAATGTTTCACCTGGCTTCATGTTAAAAGTCTTTTGGGACATGAATTGTACACAGTTTTTAACATGGAGAGAACTTCACATTGCTGCGCACTAAAGCAAGACTAAAGCGTTTAATTAAACTCTAGAGGAGGAGAAAGAATTAGAAAGAAGTAGATAAAGAGAACAGAATCAAAGAGATACAGTGAGAGCAAGAGAGGGGAAAACGCTTTTCCTTTTCATCTTCATTCACTCTTCWGGTTCTTGACTTTTTACTTGCACAGACTTAAACAGTCATTAAACGTGTWTTTACTCAGTGGTACAAATGCTGTTCTCCAACTCTACTGAGTCAGCAACATCCACTGTGTATACCCAGCAGGGGTGATGTGAATATATCCCCTGGCTGTGGCATTACGTGCCCATAAGTCACTGCTGATGAACGCAGTATAATCACTCCAAACTGAATACAGTAACTTGAAATGACCTTTCAGAAGCAGAGTGTAATTCTTTATGGACTGATGCTAGGACTGAGCTAATCTCCCAGCCAGGCTGACTTACAATAATGTCCTGCCTGGTTTTGAAAGTACTGATGTAATGGTTGTAATGGAAATCATCCATCTGCCTCAGGATGGCTGTCATGCAGGCCACAAAAATACCCTAGAATAGGAAAAAACAAAACATTTTATTATTTTCCTGTATTAAGCACTGTAAGTTCGAAGCGTGGCATATGCTTTCAGAGTTCTGCCTAATCAAGTGTCACTGATCACAATCCTGCTCATCTATGTCCTGACATCAGTCTGTGTGACTGTTCAGTCCTCTACCCCAAACCAGTCAAGACTTCCTAAATTTCAAGTATGAAGTCTGGGTATAACTTTCTTTCTCCCCAGGGATCACAGTTTGCAAGAAAAACACATCCTCAAAACAATGGAATATTATATATATATGTATACAGAATCACTTCATTGTATCTTAACCATCTTTTCCAACCCAAATGATTCTATGATTCTATGACTTTCAAATTTACTATGGCCAACTGTAATTCTCACAGCTGACATACTGGTAATAGCATTAACTTGACCTTAGAGTTACCAAAAATAAGATATTGGTTTATACGCCCAGCTCTTGATTTTTCCACCTTCCTGTACATGGTAAATTAAAACATACCAACTTGCTTACGCCTTCTAAGATGCCACACAGTAGTCAGAAGTGCCCCTTAGAGATGCCTCATCCTTCAGCATTTAATCCTATTCAGCCAAGGTGACAAAAGAGTATTTTTCCAGCAAAGACTTCTTGTGTATTAGGAACTGCACTGAAACCAAATTCTCTGTGCACAAGGGCCCAAAGGAACTTGAAATCACAGCCAGCTGTGCCTCAGTTCAAACTGCTGCTGGAATAGGACAATTTGTATCCTAATACCTGGTCTCAGAAAACCACCAAAAGCCATGTTTCAGTGGCACAGAAGCCCTGCAGGACACTGAAAGATGACTTCATAAACCACTGCTACACACTGAAATCTCCCAGGAGAATAAATTCCACTATAACAAATGGCAAAGTAATAACTGAAGCAAGTAAAAGGCTCTCACGATGTGTGGAGACTGTCTGCTCATTCCAATCACTGTGCGGTTTATTCTCCTTAGCAGGCGTTCCATGATCAGCCGGATGTGGACAGCAGTGGGCCCCTGGGGATATTCAGTAAGGAAAATTTGAGGCAACTCTTAATGTATACTGCTCTGTAGAGTGCTCCCTGTGTGGGAGGACTGCCCTGACAGTGGTTAATTGTTACTAGAAGATGCAAAAAAGGARACTTAAAACACATGAGCAATCGATTCAAATACTGTAGGTATACACTTGGTGGAGAGGTAGCATAATTGATCTATACCAGCTTCATTAGTTCATCCTGGCATAGCTAAACTGAACAGCTCTTCAGTTCAAACTATTATTTTCACAGCAACTTAGAATCAATTTCCATGATTAATGTGGCAAGTAACTGTATTCTCCTGACTSAATAGTGATCGTTGTCCCTATTTCATAGAAGAGAAAACAAGAAACCAAATACTTTTATGACTTGCTCAAAATAATTCAACAAGCCACCAAAGTAGCTGGGAATAACATTTTGGTCCCTAGAAAGGAAAGTAATTGCTTTTCGTACTGTAGTGATAATTCAACCTTTCATGGTTTCTTTTTAGACACAGCTACTTTATGTGCAAAGAGATTTGAAGAACTATACAGCAATGCAACAAAATTTCTGTAAATATCAGAACTTTGTAATTCTTTAAAGCGTAAGTTGAGAACATTTCTTTGCCATAACTTCTCAAAAGAAGAATTAACCTTAATTTGCACCCTTGACAGTTCATGCTCACCACATCTTTCCGATCCAGGACTTCAAGAACATTGCTAAGTAGCTGTGAGCAGGCCTCGTGGTCAGGCTTGTTTGAATTGTCATCCAACTGGCCACTTAGCTGATCTATCAGTAGCGGCAGAAGAGCATCTCTGCATTCTAAAAAATGAAACAGAGCACCACATCTCGTTGGTCTCAAAGTTCTTCAGCATTCAGTGTACATGGGTACCACACAGTAGCCTTCTGCTCATAACTTTATCTTGGACACCAAAATATGCTTAAATCCACTTGAGTTACCACTAACAGACTAGAGAGAGTCATAAATAACCTGCAATTATATGTGTTGCATCAAATAGCGCACTCTCACCTTCTGCCTCTTTCTACATCAACACACTGGATCAGGATCCTAGAGTGTTAGGCATTGTCTAAAGACTGAACAGCAAAAAAAGTTTCAGTTTTTTCCATGGCAAGGAATATTTCTAAAGGTGGATTTAACAGTAGACTACCACTGATGACTGACATAAAGGACACGCGAACTTGAAAGCCATTTCTGGTTTTAAGGGTGTGTGGCCCCACGCAGAATCCACACACTTCAATTTGCTACTTACCRGACTGTTTAAAGAGATCACTCTCGACTATCTTGGTCATGCAGTTTAGCTTCTGTCGAACTAACTGGTTGTCAGGAATACTTTGGATAAACTTGCTGAAGAGGACACTAGGGTGCAAACCACAAAGTAAGCAGATGGTTAGCATTTTCACCCAGTGTGATTCTATCCTACACTTAGGCTGTCCTGCACCTGGGCAAGTCAAGCAGTTTTGTCACTGTGTGGACACGTTACCTGCAAGCAGTCTCCAGGCAAATTACTAACTTATTTTCAAGAAACWTAGCACAGGACTTGTAGTAAAACTGAACAGTATTCAGAAACTGCAGGCTTAAACCTCTTAAAATGAAGCTTGCATCCCAAGACACACTAGATATATCACAAAAGCTTATAGACAGGCAATACTATCTGCCCTCCAGTGCCAGCATAAGATAATCATACTTACTTTCACACAAAATGAAAGCAGAATTTTGCAAAGCTTCAGCAGACCGCTGCCAAAACTTGAAACACTGCTATATACAATGGCAAGAGYGTATCCTTCCAGATGCCCCTTTCATCAAGAGTGATTACTCATCTCAATCTGAGATTCCATTAAATTAAATTCCATGTACATTTGCTGTCTGTCTACTGTTTACGAGCAAATTATTTGTGTCAGAACAAGGAGGCATGGTTGGGAGGTTCTGGGCAAAGCTACGAACACCAAAGAACAGAAATCCACAGAGTGTTGTGAATTTCCTGAATAAATACAATTTTTGTTTTTCTGACCAAGGCTGTGCCTTTGTCACACATTTCAGTTTACCTCAGAAGCAATCATTAAGAATTGGTGGAAACTTGCACAACATTTCAACATATCACTCCCCAGTCCTCAAATTTTGGTTTTCAGTAATATCTCGAAGTTCCTAAGAAAGAGCAGTTGAGATGCATAGATTCCTTTGAACTAAWCTGACTTCCTTTAAAGCCCTGCAAGCGCTTCCTCAAATTCATGCACAGTATCTGTATCACCATGTCATGATCAGATTGGCTGGTTTTGGCAAGAATTTTGGAAACTTTCCTAACAGATGAGCTGGGTTYAGAGGACAAACAAACTTTACATGGTTACCTGAGCTCAACAGGGTCAAATACTAGTTTGACATCATTTATGATGCTTGGCAAATACTTTAAAGCTGCACCCTGCAAGAAAAAAAAAACAAGGACGTGAAACACACACAGAAACTGAGCTAGACTAGCTAGTTCATTCTAAAAGGGTGTGAAGTCTCAACAACAATGCCCATAGCTCACACGGCAAATCTAGTTTTTGTCAAGAGCAAATATGTGGACACCTGTAGAGAACTGGCTTAAGATCAAATTTATGCATCCAAAGAGCCTCCAGCAACCACGTATCTGCAGTGCAGAGTGGGAAAGGTGAAGGAGGAAGGATTCGTAGCCAAGTTCTTTAGTTTTTGCAAACATCCTGCAGTTCCAGGGATTAAGCTCCTTACAGCCTGACATGAAAAGCACTCGTCAGTTAAACTGACTCAGTGTTCTGCATACTTTAGCATGTTCACATACACACTAACAAGTTATCTAGGTACTAGTATGGCTTTCATAAATGTAGCATCCAGACAACTACGTGCAACAGCAACTAAAGATCTCTCTGTGATGTTCTGTGGCTGCTGCCAGCAGATTCTCTGACTGCATGAGAATCAAAGTTGGGCTTTAAATCACCCAAGTGCTAATTAAAAGTTTAGAATCAATCTTTCTTTCAATCAATCAAATCTTTCAAGAGAAAAGCATGTTGGCTAGAAGAACTGAAATAAAGAAAGCAAGCTAAAGGCCTCACTGCCTTAGCAATTTAGCAGCCGTTGCATGGTTGCTCTGCTCCTCCTCAGAGCATAAAGAGAAGGTTCATAATCCAGTTGACACCAGAAAAACAAGCAAGTATAAAATCTAAGATACATTTAGAAACCATTTATTTCTTCATTACTTTCATTTCCAGCATTACATTGAATTTTGCAGCAGKTCAATATTTCTATCTCCATCACCCTCAAGCTTGGTGTTACTGGTTGAAGTGTCTTCCACACTGCAGTAGATGACATCTTCATTGGTTGTTAGCTTTCATCCTAGCAGGTGCTGAAGGGTTTTCAGCAAAGCCACAGCTCTCATCTTTATTTGATAAACTTTGGGGTTTAAATATTCCTTTCCTGCCATACACAGTTCATTAAAACAGACATTCAGAGGTGGTGTGACTCAATTGTACATGCCTCAAAGCTTGTCCCTTTTTCTGCACGCCTCCACCTCCCATCAGTTGATCTAATAAAAGGTATTACCTCTCCCTGCAAATTATGCATACCTTAATCTTTACAGCCTCCTCTAAAGGCCGGTCCATGAGGACATTGAAGGAGAGGAACAGCTTGCGTATTGCATCATTAAATTCATCTCCATCTTCACTTTTCCCATAAAACCTACAAAGAACAGAAAGAGCTAGTTATACACATAAATCTAGGCTAACAGTGTCATAGTAGCCAAAATATTATTTTATTCTGTGGAACAACATCTTAAAGCAATCTCCTTCTACAAAGCCATGAGTATAAAAATGGCATCGGGGATTCTGCAGTATTTTCTTGCTGAAATCTGTTATAAGGGAAAAGCTGCACGTTTTGAACTGCCATTGCATCATACTCTGCTTGAGTTCCAAGAATCAAGCAGCTCATTCTGTATCAAAAAAAAAAGCCAGAATGAACATGAGGAAAGGATTCCAACCATTCACTGTCCCTCTYTGAAAACATGTTTTGAGGCTATGGTAAAACCACTGTCCTTGACCATATCCTAACTAGACAACATGTTGCCCTCACATCACCTAACAAGTAACCGTGCRTGCATTTGCTTCTTAAAGTTTCTTAAAATGAGGAAGTCATTCCATGTTTTAATTTGTTTAATAAATAATAGGTTCCTTTTCAGCACTACCCTATGCTCCTTATGGCATGCTACAGGTGACTAAAAGGATTCTCCTCTTCAAATTAGGTATTTAAATTTTCACTCAACTTATTTGCTCCAGCTGCAGACAAAGGGCAGAAAGATACTCTTAACAAGTCAAGGACAGAGGGTATGCTGAAGAGTATCTCCTCCAGTGGTGTTGACTGGAAGTAACTCCACTGACTTCCAAAAGGAGGTGTAAGGATGGCAATGACCTTGGTCTCACCTCAGGTACAATATTCGTGACTGAACAATGAATCGGAATAGGTACTTCAAGGCTTTCAGAGCAGCAAATAGCAATTCTGTCTTGCTGGAGTCATCAGCGTTTCCCACGTAACAGTTCAGTACTTTGGTGAGTTTCCTTTGGAAATAAAACAAAAAGGAGAATAAATATAGACACAGCTAAGTTTCTGTATATGTCCAGCTTCCTTATTCCAGAGAGGAACTACAGTCCAATAAACAGATAACAGACAGGGGTTCCTCTTCACAGCCTATTTCCTTCTGTAAGCTTTGGCTTCACGGGATGCCAGATTTTCATAACCAGTTCATGAATTCTCAGAAAAGTCTACGAATTTGTCTACAAAGTCTAGCTTCTTGATCTGCTTTTCTTTTTCCCTAAAAGGAAGTGTTCAGGAAGCTGGAAAACCCATTACTACCGAAAGTGGACTGACACCTTCTCCACATGTTAGGACTCTCATGTGCGGAGCACAAAGTTCTTCTGAAGCAATACTTGCTGAGTGCTTTGAGAACTGTGGACAGAAGTTGCACAAACACATTACGAGTATTTGCTATCTAGTCTCTACCGAATCAGAAGATCAGGATCTTCTGTGAGTGCTATGGCAGTCAATATGCAGGCAAAATCCTCTTCTCGTCATTAAACAACTCAGCACCCAAAGCGGTGTGTGAGTGATAGTCAAGCATACAACAGCTTCTGCACTTCCTTGCTCTGCTTGCCACATTGCCAGCATCCAACTCCCTGCTTTGTCAAATTCCTGCCTGTGGAGCACTCGTAGGACACTACATAATATTATAGTCCACCTGGCATTATGCAGATATCACATTGTCAAGCTAAGCTGGAAAGAAAGGCAAGGGAACAACAAAGCTAAGATACAGTGTGCTCATTAATCAGACAAAGAAGTTTATTTATAGTAAAGAGAAATAAGAATGATGAATCTTCCATAGGTTACACGGAAGAAGGAAAGGGAATCATATGCAAGCAGTGATTGTATGGCCAGGGARCGGAAGAAGAAAGCGATCGAGGAGATGGGGACTTCAGAGCTTTGTGGCATCRTGCCTCCTCACAGAATTATCTTTTGGTTGACAGCCTTCAAAAGAGGCTGAATATTCAGGTCTAGGAATTCATGTGTATCAGTAAAGATAAGAAGAGATTTTTAGARGGGAAAAGGAGTTCGGTTTCTGGTTTTGCCCTCCCTATTGGCCCCAGTTTTAACTTTTTAGTTGCCGTTACCATAAGGGTAATGACCTTTGGGCTGAGAAGCGCTAGATCAAGGAGCTGGAAAGTCAAGAGATCCGGGTGTTATTCCTGGCTTCTCCACCAACTTCCTGGCTATCCTTGGGCACGTAAGCCACGACCAGCTATTGCACTTAAACAAATGCCTCATTTTTAAGCACTGGAAGTCAAGGACTAAGTTTTCACATGTACCTAAATAAATTCTGCACATCAGTTTTTTCCTTCCCTGATAAAATAGGACTAACGATTGTGAGCTGAATTTCGTAAACTGCTTTGAGTTCCACAGATAAAAATGCTACAGGGAAACAGAATTACTTCCACTGTCCACACCCACACATCCAAATGTGAAGAATTGCAAATTTCTTCTGAACAAATGACAGTCTATGTGAGAGAGTTTCAGTATATAAGTGTAATCTCATGTAATCTGCATGTTTAAACCCCACCATGACATTTAGCTCTTTTCTGAAGTCTGTGGCCTCCTCAACGTGCCTGGCTGTAGGCAGACAGTGGAGGTGGACACCATTCTTATCTCTGCTACCATCAACCACAATGTCGCTTGTATTATTTCAGCCACGTAAGGTTCTGCTTCCGCTCCCCGTGACCCCATTCAATCATATCACTAAAATTGTAGCACAAAGTATACGGACCATTTAAAACTTTCTTCTGCTCAAAGTACTTTTGGGGTGGGGTGGATTGAAAAGGCTGAGGCAGATACTGGCAAGACAAAACAGTTCCATGAGCAGCAATACCTATTCAGACCATATTTCTTATGAATTTGTGTTCCTTCATCAATTTCCACCACCCCCCTGCATACCAACTCACAATATTTTCCGTTTCCTTCTTCATATACCCGTAACCACCACTCCTACACACCCCGCACCCCTTAATCTTTTAGCAGCAATACTAGACCAAAGCACTCAAAAGTTATAAGGGAGAGATGTATACTRACTGACTGCATGAACCTGTGTTCAAAAGGAAATCAGGCTGAAAAACATGAAGATGCCTTTACAACACACACACACACACACGGAGGACTACAGGTCAAAAGTGTCTGAATAACAGTCTGATACAGGATTTTCCATGATAGCAGTGTCTTYTCCTTACAGAAAAATTCTTACAATAGAAACTTTTTACAGGGTAAAAAGAGTAATTACAGGGTTTCTTTCTCTCCTGAAAGCAGAGAAGAATAGGGCGGAACGCTCTCGTCTGGTCTATGCTGCCTTTATCACATTAGCGTAGTTTGCCGAAATTATCAGTGAGGCACTGTCTGAACGGCAGCCTGTGGGTTTGTGGTTACCAATACTTACACATAAGCCAGGGTTGCACTGAAGTGCTTGTAAATATAAGTTTCAAGTACAGGGTTGAAATGCTGGAACTTGATGTCTCCGATCAAAGAAATAATAAATACCTGCCAAAAATTCAAAAGGAAACAGATGTACAGAGCTTCACAACCTCTAACTAACGCAAACATAACTCAGTCTCTAATTGCATGTCACTTCTTTTGCTAGGTCATGGTTTTTGTTTGTTTATTTTTCTAATAGCATTAATGCTACAGATAGTGTTGTTCATATTAAAACAGTGACTAAATACTGTGGTGTGTGCAACTACATCATTGCTCAGAGGGAAGGCAGGTCATAGCAGCATTTAGATAGGAAATCTTAGAGATAAAGGCAGCTACTCCACAAAGCAACAATGGTGACACAGGAAGCAGCACTACTCAGTCTTTACGTGACACAGTCATAGCACAGGTTAAACAGGCACAGAGCTGCTGAAGACTGTTTTTCAAAGCTAAGAAATGACACTTTTCAAGCTAAAACTTGAGATTCTGATCATTTATAGTCATAGCAAACATTCAGTCCTGTTACTACAATGACATGTATTAGAGCCAGAACATTACGTCCCCCTACGTTCACTCCCCCCACCAATGGCAGCTGGATACATCTGACTTCACATTTCTCCCCGAAATGTCAAGGACGTAATTGTTGATCAGCATGAAGCACACAACTTTGTTACTGCACCGCACACCRAAGTCAGTGCCTTTCACACGCGTACTAAGCAGCCTCTCCAAAGATGCAGAAAACTCCTTGTGAAGTCTTTTGCTCAGCCATTACAATCTAAAGGTTCAGAGGAGCAGTCATCCCTACTGCCTAAGTACCAGGCGAGGATTTAGGGTGCATAGGTTCTATTCCCACCACAGCCACAAATCCTCCACCATCATGACCCTGAACAAATCATTTCACTTTGTGCTTCAGATAGATAACACAGCTTTTCTCTTTTGTAAATTGCTTTAATGCAAGAAGTTATCTGAAGAAATTGCTATAAATTATGTAAACGGTTATTACTGTTCTCATTGTGGTCACTAAAAAGCTCAATGTGTATCTCAGTCCCAGCTCCTGAAAATGCCTTAAGAAGTGGTTAAATATAATTTATTTCTCAGAGCAAAATGCCAATCACTCATCTAAAGGAAGCACCAGGAACAGACTGAAAATGTGGCTGAAAAACAAATACTCTAAATCCACAAAAAATAGACTCACTCACCAGTGCATCAAACACAAGGAAGTCATAGGTTTCATTTTCTGACATTTCCATCATTATGTTGAAAAGTGCATCAAGGGTGTCTTGCAAAAACTAGAGGGGAAAAAAAAAAAAMCAAACAGGAAAAGGGTGGGAAAAGACTACTACTTCTTGAATCCTGCACAAGAGCCTAGTCTTTTGCATCATTTTTCCCCTTCCAGCCTAGTTCAGTTGAACTGTAAAAGCTGTACATGAAAGAACATGAATACAGGATCTTAGTCCTGTATTCATTCACGTGCTTGACATGATCATCACGCTGTTCTCCCTCACTATAGCAAGGAGGATCATTTCTTATCACCTCTGAATCGCCCCACTTTCTTTTCTGATCTGTTGCCTTTTTGACCTAGCAAGAGACACTTAATTCTGTCCATATAGTTTAAGCTTGCCCTGGGCCAAATCAACCACATACRCTGTACTGTGGCATGACATTTTACATAAAGCCTGGTTTGCAACAACACAGCATTTACTGCAGTTGTTCAGCAGTTCAGTAAAACCACGACTTTGCATAATCCCAAAAGATCCACACTTGGAACCACAGGAAGTCTCACCTCCCAAATCCTTCAGCACACTATTTTCTGTGGCGCTTCCACACATTTCAGGTCTATTCCCCGTGGTACTCTGACTATAAGCTCTTTGGGCCTTCTCTGCACTCTGTTCCTAGATCCACAGCAAGTCCCTATTCACAAAGGAGGCCCAGAGCCACTACTGAAAATTAACAGTTAGGCTTTGAATGTATCTTCTATTCCATAAGGATACGGGGAAAAATAAAGTCACCACTATCCCCCCGATCCTGGTAACATTTAACTTCTGTAATTCTGGTGAATTCCACTAATGAGAGCTCTTGGGGCAAAGTACACCTTTTGTTCTGTTGCTCTGCAGCTAGAACAGCTCCCCTAGCCTATATAGAGAGCTTTTGGGTACAACACAATTACAACCCTTCAAGGTCAACATCAAGCATGTACATAAGTGTTTGCGTAACAAAGAGACTCAAATCTCTATGCATACCTTTACAATTTCTCCTCCTTCCACCTCCATTAGCTTCCTTAGGTTGTGAGCTATGTTCTGAGAGTTAGAACGCCAGTTCAACAAACCCAGCAGGTCAACTAGCAAGGACAGAATGTCAGCAATTAGAGATTACAAGAACACAGCTGACTTAATGGCTGCAGAACAATACAGAAAAGTGCTAGAGGTTATTTTTAGAATTAGCTTACAAGGAAAAGTCACACTGATATATAGAATATTACCTTGAGATGGTTCTTTTGTCTTGGCAAGAAAGTTAAGTTTTGCTATAAATGGAAACCTCGGTGTAATCTGATAACGCAACGCATTTGGTAGACAATTTTGCAGGCTTCTCATTCACTCAAGAGAAGGTATCTCAAGCTAGGAATTTTGTTAGAGTGCATGACTTCTTACTAATGCTTGTGTTTACTTTAAAGCAGCCTCTTGAAGGTCGTTCTTAAAGTTAAAATTGAAACCTCTTGTATAAATTACATTAAGCTGCAAAGCTGTTTATCATAGTTCTGGGACACCCCAGGACCTCAAATTTAGTTACAAACTACAGTTGAGGCTTTCAAAGGAGTCTAGCAAGTTTCACACACATCTTCCATGTTAATGAAATATGTACAACATCTCTGTTTTGAAACTAAACTTATTTACTGCCTTCAGATTTAAGATAGATGTGAAACTTAACAGTCTTGACAAAGAATGCCACATTCAGAAACCGAAGTTACATGCAGGAGGGCAGAAAGATGCAACGTGCTTGGYCTCCACGTTAGATGGGATAACGAAAGTCGGATGCAGTCCTCACGCCCGTGGATGTATCAGTATGGCATTTCACTTCAGCTAACCGGCCGMGCTCAAACTGCAGCAGAACAGCTCAGGCCCACCTCCCAGCAGCCCCACAGGTACACCCTGATGGAGCCACGGCTGGCGTCATTTTCACACGCTTCCTTCCCAAAGTCAGCGAGTACGTTATACCAAGAGCCCTCCAGGGCTACTGGAAATCTCACATCATTTACCAGCACGTACCGTATTCATTCACATATATACATCATTCTTCATTTTGACCACTTTGGCAGCACGCAAAGCAGAGCTACTGCCTAACAGCATGCTGAAGAGTTCAGTTCTAACTGCTACATTCTTAACAGAAAGAGGAAAGAAGATAATTAACCTTAAACATAAAGGATTCTGAAAACACATATACACTGTCACTGACGGGTGCCATTTCTATACATGCCGACAAACCTGTTAGTTTTACYATTGGTATTTTGGAAAAAATATTCATGTGACATGGTCTCTAGTGGCTTCGTAAACATCTCTGTAGCTTGTACTGGCAACATGATGCCAAGAATGCTGGGATTGCTGCCATTGCCACATGAAACAGCAAGATTAAAGCTAAAGCACTATGCCCACACACGCTGCAATGCCAAAAAATTTGCATAAAGAAAGTGCCCTCTTTACTTCAAATATATAGCACGATACCGCTAGGCTGCTAATGCAAGACTTACCATTCTGGGTAAGTTTGGTGGAGCAGATCAAAGTGGCAATCTGGAAGCTGTCTTTTGTACTGTCTTTAGTGGGTGTGAAGTTGGCTAGATGGTGCAGATTTTTCCCCGAGGGGACCTCCTTCTCCTCCATCTCCGTTTTGGTACAAGGAAGAGTTAAATAGCATTTAGCATCTTCCATTTTCTTGTTATCACCCTGTTGGTTGAACACAGCAAAGACCAGGGTTATCTCACACTGAACACACCTCATCTGACCTCTTGCGGTTCTCATCTGCAGACACGCTTCAACACAGCGACAGCCAGAGAGGGYTTTAAACAGCTTTTCATGTCTATTGTTGTTTACTCACATCGTCTGTTTTGAGCCTCTAACTTTAGGGAATAGAACCTGCCCATACTGCCAATGAATCAAGCTCTTTTCAGAGTGATTCAAGCCACAGAGATTAGGAGGGTTTTTTCCCCCCCGCACCTCTCACTTAGTAGCTTTCTACTGCACTGCATCAACTTTTTCTTCTTGCTGTGATTAAAGGCACCAGGTCTCTCTTCCCATCACACACTGACCCTCCACAGCAGGTGTTCACCAGGCCTGTTTGTTGCACACTGCCTAGGTGAATGATGTTAGAGGAAAAATGCTCTATACAGATACATACAAGGATGTAACAGATTTGTGTACTTRCAGTCAGAAAACCCATCAGTGAAAGTAGAGCTGAGGGTGACTTATTTAAAAAAAAAAAAAAAAAAAAAAGATTATTGTYCTATTATCCTAGAAAAATTATTAAAAATCTCTGCAATGATTGTRTTTACATTGCTACGAAAAAAGTCAGGCAAGAGAGTTGTTTTGATTAGTTAAACAAAAGTAAAGACTACAAGTGCCCAAGCTACCTTATAAACAATCAAATTGTGTTTGCCATCTTGCAGTGTTGTTCCATCTGCATTCATCAACTTCACAAAGCCCATACCAAAAGCTCTCTCAGACTTATCCCTAGCTGCAAAGAGAAAGAAGAATCTTTATTAGGAATCATCTTTTTTATGCCCATACTATCCATAATGCAGATCTCYAACTACATGCAGCTTCTTTATTTAATAGCATCACACGATACTGCGATGGAGCTCGCAAACTCTGTGATCCACAGTAGAAACAGCTCTTTCTTTCCCTCTCATCTCAAGGTACTTAGTAGGTATCTGTAACTACACCGAAAAACGTCCTCTCTGAAGCATCTCTCACCACACAATTTTAGTGGTTAATTGTGCTGCTAGATAGACATATATAATTGTATAGATATTTTAGTTGGGATTTTGCAAATCTGCTTGTGAGGTATGGATGTGGAAGTATGTCACTGCATCTCCCAGGTACCTTAAGAGAATTTTTTTCAGAGCCTTTCAGGGGCTTAGTCTCACATTATTGATCTTGTTTCAGGGCTCTGAAGTTGTTTGACAAAACTTCTGGCTCTAACTTTCTCATTAGCCTTTCGTTAACCTAATTAGAAATCCTCCTATAGGAAGACCCTAAGAAGCCCAACAGGCCTTGCACTGAGTTTTGTGAAGGCYTTGAAATAAATTGAAAACAACACCATACACTGAGAAGCCAAAGCATCAATAAGCATTGACTATTGTCTTTCAAGGGGGCTAACACATTGCTGCCTATCTAGTTTCAGTTTTAGAACAAGACCAGCACCAATCCTTTTCCAAGGCTGTAAAAACTTTGAATTATTTTTCTTTGCTTGCAAGAAAATCCACAACACTGGAAATAAGTAGAAATGCTACACCTTTGGTGGATGCTCAGAAAATCTCCATGAGAGTAGGAAGAGTACAGAACTGCAGATCTTCGTTTCCGATACTTACATTCCTGTGATGACCGATGACGGAAAGTGAATCTTAAATGGCAACGACTGACTTCTTCTATTGCAATGGACACCTGCACATGATGATACAATGAAAAATGCAGCACCAGCATTCTCTATCTCCAGTTAATTTACAGGGCATTTTGTTACTGATACACCTACTGATTTTAAATTAGTTCCGTTTTCTACACAAAGGAAGCAAGGCTGTAAATTACACACTCTTACCTTTACAGTTTCATACCAGCAAGGTTGCTTGACTTGATAATAAACAACAGACTTATATTCAGAGACACCTTCATAACCAGCACCAGGATGGATAGCTTTCTTTGGACAAAAAGACAAGGGGAGGAGAGAAAAGGGAAAGGTAAGGTCTAGAATGAAAGCAAAAAGTATCTTAGGTCAGAAATTTTCAAAGCATGTAACTGTCAGTTACTCAAGGTCTATCCTTCACAGTCAAGGGAACTCGATGTGTGTCMCCTCTTTGAAAGTTTTACAGAATCTTTAAAGATTGGCTCACATCTCTTATTAATGTAAAAAAAAATAATCAGCGAGTATTCAAATTTGGTCACTGAGATCACCTATAGTATCTCTTGTTCATTATCACACAGTTCTTGCATACAGTTGATAAATAAGWTCCTACGGACTGGAGCTATCACCTAGCAAACACACAGCCTTGTGACCTCCTGCAAAGGCCACCATACCTCTTGGAGGTTTCCATCTTCATCATGTACAGACATGGTGACCTCTACATTCTTGGGGGTCTTCTTCTTCCCTTTGTCGAACTCCCCTTGTATCAGGGTAACATAGATATCATTTCGAACATCACCTAAAATTAATGGCACTTAATGAGTTGTTTTTGTCATACAGACAGTTGTACAGGTTAGCATTTAACATCCTTGGGTACCACGTTATCCTTTTCTTCTTCTTAGYCTTTACTGATACCAGCTAATTAACGACACCCAGCATTACACCATTTCACCTTCACCTCAAATTATACAAAAACCTTTAAAAATGTACCATTCTCCTTTTTTTTAAACCTCTGTCTTTACGTAACTTTTTTTTTAATGCAATGAGCTCTGTAGGGCTAAATTCACTTTGAATRGATTAAATAGAGCAGGGTCAAACCTATACACAACAAAAATGTCTCTCTGACTAAACAGAAATTTTCTTTCAAAACGTACACACACTGTCATTTTTCCATATARGAAAGGAAAATTACATTTTCACTTCTTTGACAAAAAAATAAAAGATTGGTTGAATATTTCAAGAAAAATGAAAACAAACTTTCAGATGGCTTTAAAATAAATCTGTTCATAGCAGAAATTCTAGAATTTCATCTGGCTCTTTCACTCCACGGAAGTGCRGAGGCATATGGGACCTACCAGGAAGGATTATCTCAGGGAATCCCATTTTGCGAGCCACAGCAGTGGATCTGTCTATAAGGTGGGAAAAATCCTTTTGAACCTGCACTAGATCGCCAGGAAGCAGTTTCAGGGAGACCCAAAGACCTAAGAAAAGAAAGGTAACACTTGT
Organism: Oceanodroma leucorhoa; assembly: GCA_030449065.1. Taxonomy (NCBI): domain Eukaryota; kingdom Metazoa; phylum Chordata; class Aves; order Procellariiformes; genus Oceanodroma; species Oceanodroma leucorhoa. Next base: position 569,215 of record JASVER010000094.1, read on the forward strand.
TTATTGAAAAAAAAGTACGAAAACATGAAATTTAAGCCTATGCTTAACAGAAAACTGTTTCTTCAKGTGATCTCCATGCAACAATGCCTTAAATATCCCAAGCTGGTTCTCAGTTGGCCCGCTTCTCTGTCTCCCTAACGCTGAGTAAGTCCTTACTGGGCAAGTAGATTCTCTGAACTAAAATACAAACTTTCTGAGATGAATCCGCTGGTGTATTGAGTAAAGGGCACACAAGCAAGAGCAGAAGAATCCTGAATAATGCAGTTTAAACCCAAAGCCATTTAGAATATGCTATCAGCCATGTTCACTTAAAAATATTTTACATCCATATAAACAGGTTTATCTTAAAAATATTACATTACTAGCAAGTAAGTCATCAGCTAGAGAAGTTCTTTTCACGCAAGTAAGAACAGCTCCTGGTTTTATCTTTTTTTAGCTCCCCATGTGCTGGGATGACAGCCATTACAAAGACCATACRTTTKGCTGAGGGAAGGTAGCAAACTCCAGTAAGCCTTGATYTCTGGACTTTCACAAGCCATTTATTTTCCTTTGTAAGCAAGGGGAATGCTTCCCCACTCCAGGTTTTTTTATTAGCTTCTCGCCCGACTGTACCTTGTCCTTTATGATTCACTTCCTTTGCAGCGATGACTTTGTTGAAGACAGAAGTCAGGGGCTCATTTTCTCCGATCACATGGGAAGTTATCAGTGGGGACATGATTAGCTGTCTCTGTCTGATGTACGTTTCCATGGCTATCCTGAGAACAACAATAGAGACCGGGAAGCAGACAGACTAACATCAAACACGTGCTTTGCAAGAAGAGGGCTGGCCAACAGCTGACTGTTTTCCACAGATTTTTTTTTTTTTTTTAAAGGATTCCATGGGAATTATTTTTTCTTCTTCACCTGCACAAACCCAATGGAAATACATTTAAACTCTCAAACTAGGAAATACATCACAGTGCTAGCTCAGGCTTAGGATAAGTAACACTGACCTAAAGACTCCGTGACTGCAYTTTTATCATACTGAAATAGCAGCCTTCAGGACAACCACAAACATAGCCAGCTCTGCTTTGTTCTTGTTTTCCATCCACAGACTGACCGCCCTGCAGACCTGCGAGAACAAGTCCAGCCATGCGCTACCRCGCAGGGACAGCTGGGCTGAGCCCTGTCTTCAGGTATGCCTCAGAGCTGTCCCTAAGAGACTGTGTCGATTAACTAGTGATAAGTTAACATAACTAACGACTGTGTGAGATCACACCAGTGATGAACCTATCCCTAGTCACAAACATGTCTATTGAGCTTTGGATCTTGAAACCGACTTCATTCCTGTACCCACACCATCAATAACGAACCAAAGCATATACAAAACGATGTTTCCACAGGCTCCCCATCCTCGCAGAGGTGTCCAGATTTGGATCTAAACTCAGCCTTATTAGAAGAGAAGAAAAGCTGGGGGGGGGAAGAAAAAAAGAGGTAGCAGACTAACATTATTCTGCAAAGGAAAAGACATCCTTCTTTCCAGCCTTTCAGGCCCTGAAGGTGTGTGTGTGTGGGGAGGAACAACACAAAACCCCACACAATCTCCCCTGAAAATACCTTGTRATACATATGGCTACATCAAATGGATTGCTGTATTTCGGACTGTAATAACATGGCTGAGTCTACCCAAACAAGCTTCATTTTAGTTACTGTAATGTGCTGAAAAAGTGAGCAATCAGAGAGCAGGCAGAACACACAAGTCTAACTAGCAATACAGAAATGCAAAACACATTGGGGCTTGAATTTCTTTCCCAGAAAGAGGGAGAAATCCCTTTCCTGTTGTCCTCTGACTCACCCTTMCAAGGTAATCTGGGAAGTTAAGAGGCAGACGATACACAGGGTACCGCACAACAGTGACAAGGAGGAGTTGTGTTCTCTATGCTCAGGTGTTTCTGAAAAATCTTGCCTCTCAACCCCCGAATAGTTTTGAAGGTCACCATCCCCCAGACCCCACAACAGTATTTTGCACTGCGCTCTTCTTACTTCAGATGACACGGGTACCTAGCAATTTCAGCTGCATTGCCTAAACTCCCTAAGCAATTTAGCGTATCATAGAGACATGTAAATCAAAGGGAACAGAGGCTTCAGAGGACTGACAAAAATCTTTTCCTTCAAAGAGCTGACTACTGCCATAAGCTAATCTATTTGTAGAGACCTTGGTACACTGCCAGGCTCCCATACAAATTTGTCCTCCAAAGGACAACTGCTTTAAATAAGCCAGATACGATGAACTCTGAAGTCCAGTACTTACTGCTGAAATGGAATAAAATGTTGCTTTTCCTCATCGTCCACCTTTCCATGTATGATATCAGTTATGTCCATCACTGCAACGACACAAGTTCATCCCCTAGTTTTGCCAAGTTGCTACAGAATACAGAGGGAGCTTTCCCCTATCAGAATGGAAACAGCAGTTGCTTATTTTGGGCCGATGCCACTTATGACAGCAATAGAGAGCACCACGCTCATCCTAACTTTTTAAAAAGCACCTTTTCATTGATGTGTGAGTCAGCCTATGGTAGTGAATGGGAATATGCTCTCTGATAAAAAACAGGTGGGACTCAGGCCTTTCAAGGCAAAGAAATTACACTTAGATTTCAAATGCTGATTATTTTGAAATTGTTTTCCACCACAAACTTCAGGCAAGTCTCTTCACAAGAGAACACAGGAATTGAGCAGGAACTGGATGTCTCATTCACCAAGGCTCCTTTAAAAACTCCAGCTTTATCCCATTAGTCACGAGGAGCATATCCCTCTTTGATAAAGATCTGAAAAGTCTACTGCACTGATGGCAGCGTGTTATCTTTTTAGGGGGTGACAAAACAAAAAGTGAACAGTAACAGTATTTCATCTTCATATACAACTTCCATCAAAAGGTCTCAAAGGAGTGTATATATATATGCAGCTCAGTATCAGCATCTCCATTTTGAAGCCAGAGATGCTGACACGAAGAGGTTAGCAGGCTTTGCTGACATACAGCATGTATTTCCCAGTTCCTAGCCCACTGTCCCAGTCACTGGGCTGTGCTATTTTCTCCATTGCTTGAATTTGTCATACCTGCCACACCAAAGGGCCTCCGGAGTCCACAGGTATGTTTCTTCCCATCTTTCAGCTCCATATGCCCCACCCTCACAATCTGACACACCAAGCTGATTTTCGGTCTGATCAAGTCAGAACTGCTTAAATCCTAGAAATTATTTAAAATAAAGTTATATCAATCTGCTTTATGAACGGAAGAGAAGATGACAGAGAGAGTAAGACTTTTTTGTTAGATTGTACACACATATAAAAGGAAATCTATTATTTTTTAAAAAGTAAAACCTGCTCCCTTTGAGCCCTAGAGGGGAAAAAACCCCACAAAACCCAAAACTACAAAAACACTAGCAATTTCCACACAGCAATTTCTAAACATCCCATTACTCTGATAACACACCCCAGCAACAGTACTGGAAGCAGAGTAAATGATGTTAATTGCCTAAGTACTAGATCCTGATGACCAGGCAGTTCGTTTGTGCCACTTTTGCTACTTGTCAGAAGTTATTCCATTCATGTGCAATTCTTCCATTAACATCTTGTTGCAAATAACAAACTCCAACACAGAAAAGGATCAGCAAAGCAATGAACTGAAAAACACACAACTATGATCTCAAGCCTAGATTTTTGGTACAGTTGGGCTCCCACAGAGAAGTGCTTAATAGGATTTTCAGAAATGCATGGGTGAGCAACACCCACTGACAGTGATATTGCAAAACAATACACCTTTACTACTGCTTTAGATTGACATAAAACCAAAATACTTTTCAGCAGCATTCCTCTGAGGCTGCCTATAACATCTTAAGTGTCCATGAAAACACTCCAAAATGCTACATGTGATCCCTCCCTGCTGCATGGCAAGAGGGAAAGAACCCAGAACTCAGATATCTGCAGCATGGGGAATAATTGGCAGGATGTAAGTACAATAACTTACAGTAAAGACTGCTTGAAGGTTATTTAGTTTCTCAATTTCTTTAGGCATCCCATTACTGCCCCAACGAACCAGGTAATTTTCACTGCAAATGAAGGAAGAAAAAAGATATAAATAAATCAACACCTGACATTCCCATTACCTGGCAAAAGCTCAAAAGCATTTTGATCTTTTAGGAACATCTGAAAAACTCTGCCAAAATCTTCTATCCCGAAGTGATTCTGAAGTGACTCAATTCAGTGAAGGCAGAAGGCAGGCACGATGTGAATGGGTACTCCCAGTTACTTCCCTATTTAACTCTGACGGCATGTCCGCACCTGATAAACTTCCATGATGGAGACAGAGGGTGCCTGACACGTACATGCTTCCTTGATAAAGTTCTTCATATTTTCTCCTACTGGTACAAGACGCCCAACTCTTAGGTGTGAACTTGCACTGACTTGACAGCAAACATCATGCATATACATGATTTAATGGGAAGCAATTAATCAAATGCATCAAGTCTAGTGACAACAGTACGGAAATTTAAGAACATAAAGAGACAATCTGGGATTTTGACTAACGTATCACAGAAATACCCAGCTGTAAGAAGGGGAGTGCCTGGGCTCAGAACCTTGACTTCCCATCTCATCTGAAATTAAATAACCCCCTTTCAAATCACCACTGGGGTAGCAACCAACGGAACTGAAAAACTTATCTGCTGGATCTTCCTTTCTAACCTCTGTTGGCTTCTTTAGAATGACCACTGTGATGACTAAATTGCTTATGTACCTACAAAAAAAAAAAACCTACCTGATGAATTTGGAGAGATCAGGATCATAGAGGCTCATTAACAGCTCTGCATCTTCTCCAATATTGCAGACAAAATTCTTGAAGTTTATATACAGGCTATATGTATGTGTTGTGTTGAATATTGGCTGCCCCCGGAGGTCCAAATTCTGTTGCAGGGACTGCAAAGGAGATACTCCCATTAAAAACAAACACAGAAGAATTTAGTTCTGCTGCCAAATCAGTACAATATCCTGAAGAGGAATGTACAAATACAGTGGGTACCAGCTACTTGAAGAGGACAAAGCCAGTGACAAGAGATGTACCTTCTCTTCCTGAATTCTTTCATCAATCCTTTTGGATGCAGTTTCATGGGACTTGAAGAGAGAGATTGTGCTAGTTTCATCTGGGTCCAAGATGTTCCCATTGTCATCTCGTACAACCAGGTCCAAACCTAGGATCCTGAGTAGCATGCAAGTCAGGATCGAAAGAAGCAGCACAATATTTAAGAAGCCAAAGTGACTGAAAGAGCACAAACCACAGATCAAACCGTGGACTGCACTAGACAGCCCATGCACACCAACTCCATTCCTTGTAATAAACACATTGCTGCTTTTCCTGTCCCGAAATACTTATCCCTCACCTCCCATTTTCCCATTAAAGGGAAAAATAATTAGTCAGGTAACTTAATTCTAAGATGACATCTTCTTTGTTCTCTCGTTTAAAAAAAAAAAGGTATGTGTATCTATCAAGCTTATGGATTATGGCTAATTATTATTCTTTGCCATAAGCTTTCTTCTTAATTGACTTATTTGACCTGAATCAAGTCTGACAGGCAGATAAATGAGTTCTGGAAACAATCCCTGGTCTGTACAAACCAATGAAAGGTGGAGTTTTGGTGGCCGATAGAATTGTATTCCTCAGCTGCTGATAAAGCAGTTTAGTTCATAACCAGCATCCAAATCCTGGCTCCAGCTAGCCAGACACAAATTGTGCTCCATGGGAAATACCATCATGTGCCAGCATTTCTGCAGAATTAAGACAGGTAAGGTTTCCTGCCAAGTCAAAGAGATTGCTGGCATATGAAGAACCAACTGCTACATGCCCACCTGCCAGGCCAGTCACATTCTGCGGGGACTGAAAGCTGTAATTATCCCCTTTCCAAGGAAAAATGTAAAGCCTAATTCAGCGCTACCCTTGTGTGGTCATTCACACCATTTTGTATTAGTAGCCATCTAGAGCCTTTACTGGGATTTGGGATTCTCGCTTGCCCTCAAGACGTAGTTTGGAGTTACCTGTTGCCGTAGTCGATCTTGGCAGTGACTTTCTTCTTGAGCTCAGCTAGCTCATCTTTGGGAAGGGTCCCAGACAGTATCTGTGACCGCCATTCTATCAGGCTGTAAGTCATTTGTTGGACGTGCCGAAACTGTGTTGTCTTGTTATCCTACAAGAAAAAAGGGACAATTTTAAGCTAGTGATAGCCTGAAAACGATGAGCTCAGTAAGCTTTCTGAAATGTACTCAACTGAATCTACCATACAAGTTGTATTTAACTAAAAATATCTGAGAAAAATTGGCACCATATGACACTACAAGATTAGACCCATGGAACAAATTCTCCAGTACTTTGCACTGCCAAGGTTTAAGTGTCTCAAGATTCGGGGTCTTCACAATTTCCTCAGGACATTATTTCAGAAAAACCTCACAGACAAAAAATAGACTTTTGGTGTTTTCCAGCACTTAAACTGCTATGATGGATGCTTTTTATATACAAGACAGAGAGATGATGTTAAATGATTGCAATTGTGTTCCAGCAGATTGAGACAGGAATGCCAACTTAATATACAAAGGCTCTTTCTCCTCACCTCTGCCACTCTCAGAATGTGTGAGATTGGGCAAGTCATTTTTTATGCATGTTTCTCATTTGTTTTGCCTATTTAGATCATAAGACTGAGGCAAACCCTTTATTTGCTTTTAAAAGTCTAAAGGTGATACCAAAACATAAATGACAGATGACCAACACTGAAGCCCACATAGGCTTTTCTCATGTCTGTTCCTCCTACAGCTTTCACCAGCCTAGAGAACTCTTCAGTCTCTTTGTTACGTATAAAAAAGGCCTCTTGTCACCAGAATACAACACTAACAACATGAACAACATGGTTAATTGGAACCTCTGCCCTCACTGCTGTTTACAGCATTAGCGACTGTGTTTTAAAGCCAGAACACTAAGCAAATTGAATCCATGGACTCATTTTGATGGCTGCCTGCTCTCTCATCCTGTCCCCAYCATACATTCAAAATCCATTACATTAAAAAAAGGAATATCAACAAAATGCAGTGATATCTGGGCTACACTGCTTCCCTGCCAGTATGCATATTATATTTCAAGGTTCATATTCTACCCACTGGTAACTCAGGCATGGATTGTCGTGTCCATGTGTGACCTCCAGCAAGAGTTTCATGGAAATCAGAGTAGCTCTGTGGAAACACAATAATCTCTCTAGCTGGTGTCTATCAGCAAATAAGGCTGAAGATTATCTGCTCTTCAGAGCACTCATTTTTGTTTACATTTGTACAGAACTTAATGCAATGCAGTCTTGACTCATCCCATGCTTTTAAGCAGTAGTTGCTCAGAACCTACCAYGCCAGAGGTTGTCCAAAAATCCAATAAAAATATCACGTCTGGATTCCCAAACACCACCTCCCCAATCTACCCAGGCAYTCGCTCGTGTTTGCGGCAATCATTGCATTTTCATCTTTTGCTATGAATGCAGCATCTGTAATTATAAAGCACTGACTGAACAGGACGTCAGAACCTGCTTTGTGAAGTGTCCTTTTGCCATTTCTACTGTTATCATCTTTAATTAATGAAAATACTGCTCATGCTATTTACTGGTTCCACCCTAATAAAATTAGTCACACMCCTATACACCTCTTTCCTATAGTTTCAGACTCCAAGGCTGACGTTGTAATTAAAAAATAGATAGCTATGTGGTAACCTACTACATTTGCAGCAATACRCGCTCAGATAAGTAATTAAGCCTTTAGAAGTGTCAGCTATACCATTTATACCATTCAAAAGGGAACCCAGGCCTCCTCCTCTCTACCACCGCACAGTGAGCCAGCTACTAGGAGGATTCTGACTTGCACCGAGTGCCAAGTGCAGCCCATTTTCAGAGGGAAGCGCCACAAATCAAAGGACATTAAACTTTAATCTACTGGGGCAACGTTTATGGTTATGCAGCTCCAAAATGACCGTCAAGAGGTTTTTGACTACATCTCACCCAACAGTATCAAAGCTGTTAATGTTTAACTATGAACTCCAACTGCTCCTACACAGCAGAAAGAGAGACTCATTCAAATTATTTCCCCATTCCGGTCACTGTAAAAAACATGAATGCATCGTTTATATGATATTTTGCCCCCTGAGAACACAAATCTAAAGGGAGTTATAGCCATCCTCCTTTTTATTTGGGCGAATGTGAAGGGGCTGACGGAGGCTAGGTGAGTCTTTTAGTTCCTATGGGGAAGATATTAGAGACATATTTAGTAAACAAAGAAAAAGCGTATACTTGCATAAAAATAATTGCAAAGAGAAGGCAACTTGTGTTACTTTCAGGGAAATATGGAGCAGATCTCAATTTGACAGTTAGCTAAAGCTGAGTTAATCTCTACAGCTGTAGAGATTAGCTAGCTCCTATTAACTAAATGAAGTTAAAAAACTATCACCCATTTTTATATTTATTTTGCAGTGGAGATATACCCACTGGTGCAATGCTTGCTGAAAAACACAGAAATTAAAGAAGTGAAATGAAATACTGCCAAAGAAAAAATCCCCTGTATTTCCTTTTTCTCCTCAAATACCTCCTTCCTCCTTTAGCTTTTTTTTTTTTTTTTTTTTTTTTTTTTTTTTTTTTTTTATACATACTGCAGGGGAAAATAAAATAAACTCAAATCCATTTCAAACCACAACATTTTCCAAGACTATTATAAGACTTACATTGGTCAAGCACAGGCACATGAAAGATTTCTGCTCTTAAGAAAAATAGATTCTGAGGCTAGGATCCTGAAGTTATTCAGAAAAAAAAAGCCAGGAACAAAACTCTCTTTTCACACAGTAATAACGTCACATAAGGCTTCTCATTAAATTAAGAGGGTGGAACAAATTCTTGTGGTTTCGTGGCGCACAAACAAAACGTACTTGTGGCCTGGTGAAATTTTCAACAGGAGAGCTTGCTCTGGGTAAACTGAATGGCTAGAGCTAATTTAAAACCATTCTCTCATCTTAATTAAAGTCTCAGAGCACACACTATGCAGGCTGAACTCACTACTAACGGAAGAAAAATCAAGTTTGACTCTCTTTAATGTGCCTTAATAACCACCTTCGAAAGGAGATTCATTGTGAACTCCAGTTGTGTTTCTTTGAGCAAGAATGCACCTACTTCAGCAAAACCACCAAATCCACGCATGACCTTGGCTTCTGACTTTCTTGAGGTGGCTACCATATGGCCAGGCCACTAAACAGATTTAGATGAGAGGTTTCTCCCCACGTAGGGCTGAGAACTAAATATATTACGTGACTTCTGACAAGTCAAATCTTCCCCCACCACACACGGCCCTAATTCTCTTCCCACCCTTTGTCTATCTTGCCTATTTGAGCTATAGGCACTCTGGGGTGAGGATCAACCATTCTATTAAGAACCTAAAATACTTCTAGAAAAACAAGAGTTCACAGTTGTTAAAGGTTCTGTTCAAACAACATCACAGTTTCTCGCACAACTCTCTCACACAACTGAGATATCTTCCCCCCCCCCCCAGACACACAACAGGCAAAGCAGGAACCCTCATTTTACCAGTGAGCTGTGACTCACGCACCCAGCCCCAGCCAGCTGACACGATGCTGGGGGTGACTTGTGCCAGTCAATGCTTCATCAGTGCTGTGTCATCGCACAATTATTCAAGTACAGCGAACACTGCAGCGTGGACTAAACCACAGTTCTGCCTGTGATCACACATCCCGTTCAGTGGGGAGCAGAACATTTTTAGTCTCACTTAACACCAATTTTACAATAATGACAGTTTTACAATTCTGCTTAACGTTCTATTCAAAATCTTTAAGTGCCCTGCAAAAAGCCCAGTCTCATCTCATCTGAGGTCATTTAATAAAATACCAACCACTGAAGAAAACTTACCACATATAATTTGTGCCAGATCACTGCCCACTCCCTCAGGGTAGAAGTGAGTTCTTGTCCAAGGGGCAATTCACTTGGAATCACTGTCTCATGTTGTCTAGGGAAAAAAAAAAAAAAAAAAAAAGGAGAAAATAGAAAAAAGGTGTTACACTCAAGACTAAAACTTAGTAGTAAAACATCCTGTTCTGATAAATGTGTAAAGAGAAATTTCAGAGGGCTGGATATTCGCACAATTCACTCATGATGCCAAGATTCTAAAATTGTTCAATTGGTTCTCCAACACACACGTGAACATTCGTTATCCATTTTTAATGCAAACATGTTTCAAGTTTCTTTCAGTCTTGTTATTTTCAACTGATCTATTCCAGAAACACAATGCTAAATAGACAGAAGTTAAGTTTAGAAGAATCACCACTTGCAACAGTAACTTGCCCACAGTTATTAAAAAAAAAAAAAAAACCCAACAAAAAAACCCCCACCAAACCAGAAGAAAAAAAAAAAGTACTTTCTAAAGTCTCTTCCTTTGCAACTGCTGTTTTCCTCTCACTATAATGATCACAGAATCAGCTCTAAGAACCAAATGAGGAGTCATTTCCTTTAATGTTTTCCAAGACAGGAAGGAATCCACACTCCTGCTGGCTACTTGGCTGCGAGCAGGAGTGTGTTATGACTTGCAGGAGTCCCCAGAGGAGCTAAATGCAACTTGATTGACCTGCCTCGCTACTAACTTGTCTAGCAGAGCTTTCCCATTTTTGCAAATCGTATTCTCCTGCACCTATGCCTACAATTGTTTTGGTATCCACAATACTCTGCAAAAAAAGAAAGTTATGCAGCTCCAGAAGCCTAGCACAGGCGGTATGCCCTGCTGCACACACAGATCAGTAGCATTCATTACAACCACCACTACTTAAGTTTCCTTGTTTCTTTGTTGTTTTGTTTTGTTTTCTTTCAAATGAAACAGCATTCCATTGTTCTTGCCACCAAAAGTACATCTCAAGAAGCTCCAACCTACCCCCGGTCCTTCACAATTGCCTCTTTTAAATGGATATACGTTTCTGGGAAAATGCCCTAAAAATAAATACAGAAATAAAATAAGTAAATCACACCATAGGATATGACATGACAAAAATGCATTCAACAGAAAGCAGGGGAAGAGGGTAAGAGCATGATCAGCAGAACAGTAACTGTGACTGATGTTTACCCTTTACCTATAACAGAAATGTGTTAGGTCCACCAGTCCCAGTATCACAGGGAAAAAGTCAGCGAGGAGCATCAGGCTGCATGCTTGAGCTATTTGATATTAGCACCTCAGAGAAGAGCTTGTTTCACTGTAATGACACTCATCTTCCTGTATGAAATGTTGTAAACTCTTGCAAACTATCAATCATACTCATTTGCCCTTGCTACGAAATATTTTTGGAATCATATGTCAGGTTGCCCTGGACCTGCGGTTCTCTAGAAAAGCTCACAACACATGACAGCATTTGTAGGAATTCACCAGTCCCAAGCTTCCATTATTTAAGAGAAACCTTCAAGGACTGCCACAACCCTTTTCTATTTTCTTTTCATTCTCCTTTACGCCTGAAAAATGGAGACTGTGAAGGATGTTACCACATGAGAGGTGCCAGGATTCCTATGGGAAACCAAATTTCCATGCAGTTTTCAGACTGGTTTCACAAACCTCAAGAAGTTTGGCTGAGATCCATATATGCATAATTTTTAGAATATTTTCCAAGCCAAATCAAAACGCTAATCTTACCATTACATATAACTAACGCTGGACATGTACAGGTCCAAGACCATAATAATAAAGCAATAAGCTAGTGTATGCAGATATGCAACAGTCAATTTTGCTAGTTCAAACTACATTACACATGATGACAATGGAGGAGTACCCAGTTAATGGTTCTGAAACATTCAGCTCAAGGGCATTTATTTCCATCACTAAGGAAAAGGACACAGTGATCAGGAGACCTGCACAATATTAAGACAAGAAGCAGAAGCATAGCAGGTTACAGCACCGGATGAGGTCTGGCAAGGTGTGAAATAAAAATTAGAGTTACTGAAAAGTGAGGCCATACCTTCTTAGATTTATTTCGGAGTGTGTATCCTCGGTACCAGCCTGTCAAAGGGAAACAAAAATATTTTTGTTTCTCTGTCTACAGCAATTAAATACACATTGTCATTCTCACCATGATTCTACAACATAAATCTATGGATCTTGCTCATTTGAGATCGACTATTGCGAAGACACCTCTGCTGTATTTGTAGGAGACTTGGTTCCTGAGAGTAGGGCGGAAGGGTGTCTGTTCCTACCATGAACTGACACTCTCACTTCTGCTCTGCATATCCATTGGGGTTGTACTGACAGGGCTCAGTGGAAAAGCAGGCCACCCCGTGCTATACATTTTGAAAGTGACAATCCTTGTTCCATAAAGCTTACAAGTTATATACACAGCACAGAACTGTGATCATTTGACAGATGAGGCAGAGAGACACAGACATGCATGCAGAACTACCAGCCCAAGGTCATGTAGCATGTATCTGGCAAAGAGAAATACATTCAAGTGTCCCACATCCAATTCCACTCCTTCCCTTTAAAATTTTCTTCTCTATGAAGTGCATTTTCATCCAAATCATCATATAGATTGTGCATGAGCTCCACATTGTGTAGGTTCATTATTTTCTTCTGTGCCTCAGTCTAAAGCCTTCCTTTAAAGGAAGGCTGAAAGAGAATGTTTTGTTAGATAAGGCAAAAAAAACCCCCAAACCGCTTGCCCCGGTAAAGATACTGTTTCTCAATATTACCTTGACAAGATCTAGTAAATTATAAGATGCAAAGTGATAACTGTGATTCCCCAAGACTCAGAAGCACATCTCACTTTCAGATGTACGTTTCTTCTCTCTTTAGCACCTGGGGTTGACAAGTATTTTGATTTCAAGGTCACTGAAATGCAAGTCTATGAAAAAATCACTGTATTTCTTATGTCCTCAAGGAAGCCTTGCTGAATAAGCAGATAGGAGAGAAGCAAAGCTGTGGGCAAGTCACTCCCACTCTTCTTCTGCCACCTCCAAACTGTGTGAGACAAAGGGATTTTCTCTCTCCACCCTCACCTTCGTCACTTGTCTCGGCAACATAAGAGCTGTGCATGACCGAGGGCACTCTTTCCACTGGGTGCCTGTTCCTTACCATAAGCAACAGTTTCCATCACCTTCAGTCCTCCTGAACTTACTGTACTGGGAATAACAAACTAAACATTTTAGAAGAAGAATCTGCTCTGTTTTAAATGCTGATGTGCAGACATAATGTCCCTCGTATTGTCCTGGGCCAGGATGCAAACTTGCACTTTCTCACTGACTCTTGGCCACTAAAACCATCATTCCAAATGTCCAGACTCTCTGCGACCACAACTCTCAATTAATTGTGCTCCAAGAGCACCATTTTTTGACTATTCTTCTAAGGTTCCACTTGCATTGAAACTGAAAACACTGACCCCACCTCTTGGCAAACATGAAGGGTATAGAACATGGTCTATAATGCATGAATGATGTTCAGAGCTATCAAGACAGACAACATCACTGATCCAAGATGATTATGTTCAGCTGACTGGCAGAGGGAGCAGCATCAAGAAGGCAAAGGGATTTAAAGGAATAATCAGGCAAAGAAGAGAGGAGGGGAGGGTGGGGTTTTTTGTTTTTTTTTGTTTTGTTTTGTTTTTTTGGTTGGTTGGTTGGGTTTGGTTTTCCCCCCCCCCCCATATATTTACATATTTAGCAAAGAAGTTTCCATAAAGAACCATGGATCTGGGACCCCTCGACCATAAATTAGAGCTTAGGGTGAGGTTTTTTGGGGGTTTTGCGTGTGTGTGTGGGGGGGTGTGTTTGGTCTTTTCTTTTTTTTTTTTTTAAGCACAGTTTTGTCCCCTTTATCTAGCAATGAGAAGGTGAATCAGCTTGACCACATAAACCCCAATATTCCAGTAGTAAGTTAGGGGGAAAGAAGAAATTCCATTCCTTCCACAGGATGAAGATAAGATTATACATTGATCATGGACCAATGGATAAGGTACTGGATTAGGGATGAGAAGATTTAGGTTCTATTTTTATCTAAGATGTAATTAATTGAATGGTCAAGTACAATTATTTAGGGTGTGATACAAAGCTCATGGAATTTAACAAGAGTATTTTCCCAGTGGTTTCAATTCCATTTGACACAGTCAGCCTTCCTATACCACAGCTTCCTCATATTTAGAATGGCCTCTTGGCATTAATGACATTCCTGTAAAATATTTTGCAATCATTGCATAAAAGCACGTTGTATATTATTATGCAAAACTATTTCAGCAAGCATATCATGCAATTTTTTCAGAATTCTGCTCCAATTTTCAATAATCTTACCCACAATTTTAAAAGGAACAAAAGCTTTTGGCAGTGGTCAATTGATTACTTGATTTCTTCTTAAAAAAAACCAAAATCTGCCTAAAGCTTCAGAGGAATGATAAGACTATTTAAGTGTTTCTCCTGAGTATTTTCCCCAAGCAGAGATGTGCTAAATAGAGAAAGGCTTTTCAGTTGAAGAYGACATAGCAAATTTCAGGTACTACAACACTCTTCCAAACTGAAGTCTGCTTAAGAACGCAAGGAGAACAGACTGAATCTTGCAAAGAAATGTCAAACTTTGGGTTTTGTTTTCCTTTTTTTTTTTTAAAAATGGAACACAGGTCCTCAATTGTACCTTCCATTAAATGGCTTTTATACAGTACATAAAAGATCAGAAAAATCTAAGAAAAATTATTCAAATTACAATAGTTTAGACAACGAAAAGTTGTAGATAGTGATGCAATCCCAGGTCACGTGCTTAACCACAAGGTCTTTGTTCCTCTTCCCCTGTAGYGTCTCAGTGCCACAACATACACCGCTGCACTGTACTGAAATAAAACGAGGGATTGCTTCATTTACCTACAGTGGTCAGAGGAAAGATAAAAGACTGAAACTAGGAACAAATTAAATGCAAACTTATTTTCATAAGGAGAAGAAACCGATCAGAATCACGGTATGTGGGCACACATTCCTTCTGTCTACAGTTTGGCTATTTCCCACAGCTTGCGTGAAATAGTAACATATACTGCAGATTAGAAAAGATTCCCCTAAACTAAGATGTATCCTCCCCAGCTCACTACTCAAGGACAGATTCTCAGAGAGTAAGTAAATCCTGAACTGAAGCAGCCTTCAAAGTATTGGACGCAGCAAGTTTCCTTCTCTTCTTGGATTTTGCAGCATATGCCCAGTCTTGACAATATTTGGCAAACATTTAAGCACGCACTGCTTATCTTATTATCAAGTGGAAAAAGTAATTTTGTACAAAGACCTCATGCCCTTCTGCAACCAGACAGCCAACCAGAGAAAGGAGGAAAAAAATAATCTTGCTTTGCAGTTTACAAGAATGTATCATGACCAAGACACCCGAACTAACAAAACCAGGCTCTGCAGAGGGTATATGTGTATTTCTTTTAAAGGGAAGGTAAGTCTAAGAAAACTGGTATCCTCCAGATCTTCATGTATAATAAACACATCATGGTGGTTCAAAGCATGCTTGAAGCCCAACTAAGACATTTCAAAAGTTACTTAAAATGAGTCTCAAAGTGAAACACTGAATATGCAAATTTAGACCCTATCTACAGTGCAAACCCCACTTACAACCGCACCTAACGGCAGACCCAATAGCAAACAGCTCTCAGGTTGTCCCTACCCTGAATTCAAGCCGCATTGGACATCAGCACATTATAGCTTGTACTAGAAATATTTGAAACCTTTGGTTCAAACTGCACAGTCTGTGGTTTCAGCTCTGATGACCTTCACGTCAATGTTGTGTACTTTGTCCAAGTTGAAGGTATATTTACAGGGATGATCACCCTTTGATGAATCCTTGACATAAGCAAGCTGCAGTCCAGCAATATGAACAGACAATCTACCACATTATCACTCCCTTATCTTCTTTTGTGCACTCACAATCCAAGCCTAACTGTGTAGTTGTAACTGGGACTTATAAAACATTAGGCAAAGCATCTGCATAGAGCATGGGAAAAGAAAGCTTTACTAATAAAAGTGCAATGCCAGAGCCTCACCCCAAATTTGGCCAACTTTCCAAGGACTTCCAGCCTTTGCAACAGGCCTCTAACTCCCGCGATAGCATGTGCTAGCATAAATGAGCAGGGATTTTGCAATTTGAAGGTGCTTTCTCTCATTGTGAGGCCATTAGGCAGTACAACAGCAGCACCTGACTGCAGGCACTCCACCTTAAGAGTTTGCAAGACACTACATCTGTGGCAAAGCCACATAACGTTAGAAGTTTGCGTAGCACAGAGGCCAGCACCAAACTGCATCCATACCTTCTGGCTTGCACTTTAATTCACTTTATTGCTCTTTGCTTCTCACACACCTCCCCCGGCGGCTTAGCTGTATCAGTGTTATGTCCAAAGCTATTCAGCCAGTTGAGAGTCAGATAACATTCACGGTTAACACCAAACCCCAGCGCAAGCTTCAGCCTTGCTGCCTCGCTGTCGAGGAACAAACTGTGCACTGCAATCCTTGCAGACAGAGCGGAGCCAGCCAAAACCCCAGATGCAGAATACAAAGAGCTTTCAAGTGAAGGCTGTTTGACACACAGAGAGCCTTCACCGAAGGTGGCTGAGGAGCATAGATGCTCCTCATGTATGAGGGATGCATACCTGCTGACTTCAACAAGGAGGAAAAAGGAGGCATGTTCTAGATGACTGACAGAGCAGGAAGCGAACTGAGGTGCAACAGTCCTGAGAACCTTCTGGTAACTCACAAAAGATGCTCCTGTGCATCCTGAGGTAGGGAACAATAGCAAGCAGCAAGATTTTCCAAGTGGCTGTTAAAATTACATGAGAGCCTCTGGACAATCCTGAAAAACTCCCCCTTAATTCCCTAAAGAATGTTACCGATGGCCGAAGGAATACCCTCGGCCAGGAGCTGCAGGGATAACTTACACCTACTAAAAAAAGGACTTCACAAGGCATCTCTGAGCCTTTCTTCTTGCAAAGCCGACACCCTGGTTAAATGGAACCTTCTTCTAAATCGAGACTTGTGTATCCAGATAAGAACAGTTATTAGTGGAACAAAACCCCACTTTTATGAGACTAGAGTTGTAAGTATACATCATTAGCATGAGAAGAAACAGAAAAAGCTTCTTGTGAGAACACTAATTTTCAAAAACACAACCCACAGATATCTGGAAATAAAGCTGAAAGCTGATGTCCCAAAAGCAAGAAAAATAAATACAATAAGACATGAGAATTTCCTCCCAAGCAGACAGAATACCAGAATTTGGAGTTTTTAAAATTAGTTTATGGGAAATAAGGCCAGACCTACAGCAGAGTTATCATCTCAGAGACAATCTGCATCTTTTCCTTTAGATTCACAAATGTCTGGCCTGAATTTTTGGCTGATCTTTCCAGGAAAAGTATTTAGTTGTACTGCAGTAATTCCTAGGTGCCTCAGTCACAAATTAGGATGCCACACTGATGGCTCAGCATATGAAAACAATCAAAACACATTCACTTTCCCAAACAATTTACAATCAATCTTCTCAGGCTGAAGTTCCAAACTGGGACATTTCAGGTAAAAAAAAAGGGATGCCATTTGGGTATTCATTTCCTATTCTTGACTGTCTCTCTGTTAAACAACTGATTACAGACCAAGTAGTAGGATTAAACAACGATGTTGCTTTAAAAAAAAAAAAAAAAAGAGAAAGAAATACACCAACATTTTGGGAAGTACAAGACACATCCTCTTCATGAGGGCAATTTTCATCCCTGACACTCCCTCCTCCTTGTGTCTTTTTGCAAAGCCAGTTCATAAGTTAGTACTATTACATAAGGATTTTTTTTCCCTTTCTCCCTCTCTCCCCCCCGCCAAACACACTCACCACTATCACACACATCAGAGTAAAAACACACATCAGCAATATAATCTGCTTTGACATGTAGGAACCGGCTGGCTGTTTCCAGTGTCAAGGTCAAAGAGAAGTGGAAAGAGAACAATTGGCTAAGAACAAATTGCTAAACAAGCAGCTTGCTGTTCCCAGCAGAGATACTAAAGAGTTTTTGTACGCTGAGTCTTTTTCAAACTGATGCTGCTTGTGAAAATGATTGAATTTATATTTTGGAAAGAGTATTTAAATTTTGGAGAGCCTTCCAAATGAAGTAGTGACTAGTACATTCTTTAAAATAATTAAATGGCTGTGTTCCATTCCTAATATTGAAATCTTTATTAAACAGTCTAGTTTAATAAGTAGATGTGAAATATGCAAGTGTAATTTTCATCTTGTTTAAAATAGGAATTTTGTTTTCCTTTCTGCAAGACGTTTTACATTAAGGTATGTATTATGAAAAACTTCCCAGTAAAATACTGGGAGAAACAGCCTAAAACAGGCATGGAAGCTCCATATCTGGAGGCTTTTTAAAACATATAATGCCAGTTCACGATATTACGGCTTAAACCAACATTACTCTTGAAACAGTTAGACCTGTCCTCTCCTTTTCTTTCATCCACTGCCTCTGTTGTTTCAGATCAAAGAACTAATTCAGGTTAAAAGCTACTTTTTTTCTTAATTATTATTATTTTCCAGCTGGATCAGTTCATCACATGACTATACAAGCGCTTGACCTGGCACAAGGAGGAGTCAAGGTAGAGAGGAGTGGTGTGAAAACAGGAATGAACAGCCAGAAGTAAGTGTTTCTTGCTCTTGCAGTGCTGCCTTGAGATACTAGCAAAATCTTACCTTTACAAACCTCTGCCAGGAACAGCATATATATGATCGCCGCTTCTGCATTTTATGCATTTTTAATACTGTTTTAAAAGTAAAGTGCATACAGCGAACACTACACAGCAAGCTTTGCACTTCGGGGCACATCAGAAGTTGAAAATCTAGATCTGAAACCTGTATTATTTAGAAAATCCTCAACTTGTTATATTTACTTTCAAAAATGACTGCAAAGTACTTGGAAGTGATCTGCAACCTACCTTCATACATCTCCAAAATGTGAACAGTGTCGCCAACTTGCAAGGAGAGCTCCACGTCTTGGGCAGCATCGTAATTGTAGATTGCTAAAAAGGGGAAGAGGTGGGAGAGAGAGATGAAAAACACAATCATGAAGGCTGTGAGGTAATCAGAGTTTGAAATCTGGTATCATGGCACCTGTCAAAAGCAGAATATGATTTTGAAAAAGTACGATAAAGTTACTAAGCTATCCTGTGTATATAATGCACCGGAAAAGTATGTAGCATATCTATATCCAGATTCTATCATCAGTTCCTGCAAGGATAAGGCCCATTATTCTTAACAGCCAACAAAGTTTGTCTTTTACCTTTAAGATCCGTGACACTACATGAAGAATCTGCATCTTCCCACTTTACTGACAACCTGCCCAGCAAAGGTCACTATTACCTCAGGCAGAGGTTATGGATCAATTAGGTAATTGTCATTTTTTATTAGCGTTTCACAGGACTAACTGCAATGTAGCACTCACAAGCACTGGCAAAACAACATAGATTGGATGTCAGAAGAAAAAATGTGACTATTTTATACTAAATGCCTCAGACTATTTGCTACTAAGGGTTCTTCCCAGACAAGAACCAATCTTAGCATGAAAACTTGAGATGCTTTGCAAAGTTAATCCCTACCAAAGACAAAGCTAATCTGAATGCTTATCGGATTTCCAGTGGGAATAGGATTAAGTCCAGAAGCCCATGCTTCTAAACTGCCTTTTCTCTGGAACTTTCTTGAGGTGCACAGTTTCACTGGGCAAAGCAGAAGAGCCCTCCTTAGAGCTGCTGGAGGCTTGTCAAGATGAGAAAGTTTAATTTGAATTTGCTTTCAAACCAATGCAAGTAAAAAGACATAAAGCAGCCAGGAGAATGCTTTGCTATGGTTCAATGAATTGATCGGCTAAGTCAGAACAGACCACTCCTCTACCAAAATGAGATTATCTTATTTATTTATTTATTTAAAACACTGGTTTAAGTACAGATCACGTCTTAAATGTAGCAATGCAATCTTCTCACACACAAGTGTCATATTTACGTATCCAAATCTGTTCCCCAAGCAAATGTATTAGTGCAGAAAGCACAATGTTTATTTTTAAGGCAGCAAATAAATCACGCAAACATTTTCAGGCGGCTTTGGGAAAATTCTTCAGACTTCAGAAGGTTTGTATTTGAAGAACTCTCCCTGAAAATTAAATAAATAAATAAATAAATGAGCTCTTATGTCAGGAAATTCGCATCAAATGCCTATCATTTCCGTCAAGATGAGGTATATTGCCTCCTGGCAAGGATCCAGCATAAACAAATGACTGTGGCTTACCACACCGGAAATTATCTCACATATACTAGCTTTCTTTAAAATATTGTAACTATAAATAACCCAACAGAAGCAGGCAGGCAATGTGAATTCCCTGCAGTATCTGAAATAGACCCTGATCACAAACAGATACTTATTTTCTTATGCTGCAGGGGCAGTGTTTGTTCACAGTGGCCCTAATTCATGTCTACCATAACTTCAGTGCCTGCAGAGATACTCACAGAGCATGCACTGAATCTATTACATTGTTTTCCAGAGGGTTACAGGAATCTTACTGGACTTTTGCTCCTAAGGCACTAGCTGCTTCGACATCCAGTTTCCTCTCCCTCCCCGCAACGGTGTTGTAAGCCAAGATATTAAAAACTGACTGGTGATCTGGATATTCAGTTTAGACACCTTAAAGGCCCCAGAATAGGCCCAAAAGTAAAAATCCCATCAAAATTTTTTCAGAAAAATTTGGGTAATGTTTATGGCCAAAGACAAACATGAACATTCACAGGAGTAAATCAGAATAATCCATTAAGAACTACCTTGTATTGACAGACACCGAGATCATAAATTGACAGAAGAACTGGTTAATATTGTATTTGATTCAGTCAAAAAGAAACCGTTCTGCCAGATATAGGAAATAATTCTGCAAGGTTTTGCAGAGGTCAGCATAAGAGTGCAGCGCCCGACCCAAAGGAAAGTAAACTCCCTGCGGCCATGCCTTCTGTTGCAGCAAACCTGCCAAATCACTAACGTTAAGCAGGGATGTTGCAATCCATTACTTGGATGGGACATTTCCAAATGTCCCCAAGGTGCAGCAGGAAGCGATGTGGATGGATAAAACAGTCCAGGCTTCCTCTGGAGTCACTGCTGAGCTGTTGGCCCATAACGTGCTACGGGGACACTGCACGACACAGGAGGTGTCATTCCTCAGGTGAAGTCCAGGCACGGAGCAGTCTATGGACATTAATAATCCTATAGCGCTGTCAACAGACCTGGAAGATTTAAAGCAGAGCGTCTTAGCCAACTTCTAACTTGGCTGATTACATTCTACTGAAGTTTCCTCCTGTGGTTACAGCTGGACTGTCCTAAAATGCTGTTTGGGATTTCTGTTTCACGGCTGTGCTCACCATGAGAAATGGCTGCTGTTTAGAAATGCACGTGTGCTTATATGTATAGGGATTCCTACATACAACTTCTGGATGCCTTGGGTTTCTTTGGGACAAACAGGCATTATATAAATACCAGTCTGTATTCTTCCATAAATTGCTGCTTTAGCTTCAGACAAAAGCAGTCTGAGCAGCACCAAGTGTCTAACAGAAAGGTGGGCGGGCATCAGACAGGCCTTTCTTTTGAGAACACAGACAGTTAATTCAAAACCGAAGAGCACAACAGCCACACGAAGAGGAAGAACTGAACACTGCAGTTCCCTTCCCCTCACCARAGATCACAACAGCCACAAGACAGAGAACTAAACGTTGCAGTTCCCTTCCCTTCTCTTTCCCAGAAAGGTTTCAGATCCCAATGCGTAGCRTTTACAAGCTAAAGGAACACGCTTCTGCCACTGCACATCAAAAAAAGGCAAGATTTGTAGTATCTTGCTTTGCTAGACTGAATTAAGCAAGAACAGAGGGCCACTGTATATAAAATCTCCTACCCAATGGTTATGCACAAGGTTATAAAAGACAAATTGCTGGCATATTTTCCCTGGGAGCTTTACTATTTGCAACTGATGCTTCCTGCTGCTCGAAGTCAGTCCTGTCCGAAATAGTCCATCTGTAGTTATTTGAACCGCTTAGCCTCTTCTTCACTGTGTGTATTTAATCTGACCTCTTTCAGACTTAAAAGAAAAAGGAAGCTGCACATAACAAACATGATCATGGCATGAAAAAATAAAAATCCTTCATATAAAATCCCGACAGTGCGGCTATAAAGGAAGAAAAAAAAWTACAGAGACTTTTGTCCCCAGATTTGCAGGAATGTCTGAAGTTAAGTCTTTTCCTTTCAAGTTAAACTTCAGCTGACATTTTGTCCTTGAAATTCACTTTGGAACGGTGATTTTGTTCCTTTTATCATCCTGAATGAAAAACAGCACTGAAGTCTTGCAAATTTAATCTAAACAAAGAGGATGAGATGGAAAACATGATCCATAGGAAAGAGATACTGGGTTTATTTTAATGATCATATTCTTTAACTACAGGCAATAGATCGTATTATTTAATTTACATGAAGGCAGTCCCCCAGTTTGATTAGCAGAAAGTAAGTTTAAGAAATGKTTTTTTTTCAACAATGCATCCAGCCTACAGAATTCATTAAGAGGGAAGGTCAGAGGAGTAACCATTGGGGCTGGTTTGAAAAGGGCAACAGATAACTTTATGACCGATGACAGCAGCCAGAGTAATGTAGGTGAAGATAAGGAGAAGCAATTTTGATGCTTCAGGGCAGAAGGTGATTCCTCAAAACGGACTGGGAAGGAAGTCTGAAGGCATTGCACAACTGGGCACGCACGCTGGATGTCGGGGGATACACGGCTCTGTTCCACAGCATCATGCAACAGTCATCAGCAGAAGCAAAGACTACACGAATTGCAAAGGAAACCTGAGAGAGCCTGGGCTTTCCAGGGCAGCCAGGGCTCTGAGTAATAGCTAACGGTGAGCTGGAAGTTTCTGAGAAGGCACAGAGTTTGATGTGGGCTGGCACACGGCAGTATTACCATGCGAAGAGCAGGTTTAGTTATGTCACTCCCTCCAGTTGTATGAAGACACGAGATTAATCACAGCACACATTCCTGATCTGCGAAACACCAGACAGTAGCACTTAAAACAGTAAGAAGCATCAAGTGTCATGCGTGAGGCAGAAAATGAGAAGCAGCACAATAGTATTACAAAAAAAACCCCAAAACATGCTTTGAAAACCCACAAAGCTTCACTTTGTCCAAGAGTCCTGGGAGAAGCCTTAATCTGCAAGAGGTCTGTCAGCAGCTCATTGAGCCTCATCTCACTTTTAGTGAAACCAGTGGGAGTTTTGGCATATGTTTCCATGAAAGCATCATCACACTTACTTCTTCAGTGCCTACCAACAACATTCACTTGGAAGGCAGGTGATGGTGCAGTCAGCTCTGATGCCACATACACATCTGGCCGCACTTCAAAGAGCCAGTACACATCTGGACAAGTGATCTCCTGCACTACTGCAGCGTCTTTCACACAGTACCACCGACGCACGCCAGAAAGGCAGCAGTTGTTCTCTTCTGCATGCAGAGAAACCGAGGACAGAAAAACTCAATGTCGTACTGTTCACCTACAGCATATTCAAAGATGAAAACCAASTATTAATTCCTAGACCCATTTTAACCACAAGACTGTAACTCGTTTTCAAGACTGTTCTAAAAGCGAAGCTCAGCTAAAATGTCTGAAACTAAAGTGAATGAGGCAGAAACTGTCACATACTATTTTGTTTGTAATTTAAAGCAGAATGAAATGGAACCTTTCCTCCAATAACTTGTTTATATGCATTTGAAATGTGGATTATTGGCCTGAAAAACACAGCTACTGCAAGATCCGTCATCTCTAACTTGGCTCAAAATAACCACCCCTCCACCCATTACAAAGACACGATAACCGCTTCCAAATACCATGTCCCACTTCTCTGAAGCCTGCCCTCACCACTATCTGATAGCAGAGGGCTGTGCCTTTGCTGCCTCCGAACAAAGAATCGCATTCAGTGCTGTTGCAATAACCAGACTTCATCTCATTACATCTTTCAACTGAAGAGTCAAAAACTATTGTACGGAAACAGAAGTATGTGCTTTTATGCTGCAACAACCCTGTATTAAGAAATGGCATTTATGCCGGACAGCCCCATTTGGAGAAGCCTGGTATGCTATCTGTTGCCAAGATATAACCAAAAAAACAGTGGCTTTATTTAAAAAACAAGGAACTGCCCAAGGAATTAATTCTTAATAGGAACAAAGGCTTTTTGATGTTTGAGCAAAAACGTTCTTGTAACTTCCCAGGAATTTGTGTCTGAAAAATTGAGAACAGCATAATTAAGATTTATATGTCAGACTACTCCTTCAAAAAAGAAAAAAAAGTAAGTCATGGTTCAACACTGTGGAACATGCACATTAACTGATTGTTACAAAAAAAATTACTACTCCTGAATTGGTTGGTGCTGACATTCAGTCTCAATTCTATAAAGTTCCAAGTGACTGCTTAGCATTTTGAATGCAAATAATCCAGAATAACAGGATTATGCAGATGGAAATGCTTTAATTACCAGCCATCATTAGACTTCAGAGTCAAACATCTGATGAGCTAGAGGTGGACCTTTAACATCTTGTGTACTTATTGTTTCAGGCTGACCTCACACACAGGAATATACTTGGAAGGACTTTTACTTATCCTTAAAAAGTTTAAGCTGGGTTATTTTAAAAATGGGCATTAAATCAACTGAGAAATTATACCATCTACCTATGCAGAAGGATATGGCATGGCCTTTCTAATTCGGATTCTGTAACTGTCCGTTTCTATATTCATTCCTTTCGAGAACCATGAGAAAAGCAGGAAGATCCACTGTCCTCAACAYGCTTCCAACACTTGCAGTCCAACCTGAGACTATTTGAATAACCGAACCCAAACAAGGTGTTACCTGCTCAGCTGCTGAGGACAAGGAAGTGTGTCTGCCAGATGCACAGCTGATCAGAAGTCTGCTAAGATTTTTCTGATTTCCTCTGAATAACAGAATATTATTCTGGAGATGGGATAGGCAAATAATCTATTTTGCAGAGTCTGTCCTGCACAGTCTAAATCAAACTGATTTCCAAATTTGGGACTAGGGAAGATTTTCTTTTTCCGTCATGCCATCAACAACTTTTCGCTATTCCTGTCTCTCTCTCCATCATAGAGTGGATCAGATTCTAGGATCAATGGTTTAATCTCTTAAAGCCTGGATTGCTTTAGAAAAAAACAACTTAACAACCTCAGCCCATGGGAATATGGATGGCTTCACAAGCGTTACACAAGTGTTCCAACTAGGTGATCTAATGGTCTCTTACGGCTTTAAGCTCTACAGACTAAAACCACAGTCAGTTCCACAACAGTRCTCTGGAGCAAGTGGCAGACCCAATGACAAATTAGCCCAAGTATTTTAATTAGAGCTTCTTTATGATTCAGATCAGGCAAACTGAGATGATTAAGAACTATTGAAGCAAGCGACATACTGATTATAAAGGAAAAAGAAATAATCTCCATCTTTTCATGTCTGCAGAATTCCCGTTAGTCATCTTCCCCTCAAATATTTATTGCAAAGTGTTTATACCACAGTAGCTGTATGAAAATAAAGGAGATCCTGTTCTCAGAGTGCATATATACTGCAATACAGGACAGAGATATATACATCCTAAACATGCACTGATTTGGATACTAGTAATAATGTCATCACAGCATAGCTGTTTTGCCTCTCTGTAAGTGTGCTTGGGGTAGAAACAGCCAAACTGTAGCTGCTTCTGTGATCTGAACTGTACAGAAACCCTCTGTTATACTGACGAGAGACTAGAATAAGTTTTCTTGATGACCAGTGACTTTTCCAGACTTTTATGTCAGCGGCTAGCAGAGCGAGGCTACAGCACATTGGTTATAGCGTTATAGCATACTGACCCAGACTTTGCTGTATATGAGCAGATAAGACACTTGGAAAAAATCTTGAAATCTCTCTCTGTCACTAAGTGCACATTTTAAAGTAGCTCCACATTTTGCCCAAACAGAAGAACTTTAAAGTCTCAGYCCCTCTGCCTCCTCCTCAGAACTAGGCCCATGGAAACCAAGGGCAAAGGAAACCTACAGTAGGAAAACCACCAGCAAACAAATCTCTCCAAATACACAGGCATTCATACAGACACTCCRGGCAAAATCCTGCTACGGTAGAACCCACTCTGGTTTCACCCGCTGACTGAAAAATCAACTCAATTCAGAGCTTCTAGGATTTGCAGTAACCCACTCTGACTTCAAAAGTTACATGAATACCCCCCATCTCCCAAAGTCCAATTTTCCCTTCTACCCATTTCAATGCGGAGTTTAAAGCTCTGCTGTTTTTACACATGCAGTAATTTTCTAAACCATTTTCCTGAAAACATGTACCAGAATAATGCATAGYAAAGTCACAGTACATCACAGTAAGTATGCATTTTATTTTACGTATGGGTAACGCATACACAAATCGTTAGCTCTATAATTTTCTTCACTAGGCTCTTTACTTCCTTTTATCATTTTCACTCTAAAGGGCCCTTAGGGATTTTAAGCTCAGATAAAGAATTAATCTACATTAGCTGTCTCAGCTTATGTCTGGAGTAAGAGCGAGTGCTGTGAGCCAATGGAGGAATAAATCAGTACTAGCAGTGTAGGAGCCAACCTGCTCATGAATATACTACACCCAACTTAATCCAGTGCTTGATTAAAAAAAAAAAAACCACACAACCAAAAACAAACTAGACCTGCAATTCCAGTCTCCTTGGAACATCATGAAATGTCCGCTTTTACAGATACACAGATGGAAAAAGAAAATAGCCTAGCCRCTCTTGCTGAAGATTCACACTTTTGTGAACTTTTATCAGGTTGCCTTGATACATCTTTCTACAAGAACCATTTAAGGTTGTCTGCAAGATCACCTAGGCTGTGGTTTAGAGGAATGCCCCCGGCTTTTGTTCCCACTGCATTACCAGCCTCCATCTACTCCCTGCAGTCAGTGAGGATGGTGCCCGCCTAGCAGCGTTCAAACATAAAAAGGGAAGATAAAATAATGAAGTGTTAGCCACAGTGTAAGACAGTTTTTAAGGCTACAGTCTATTTCAGGTTTGGCTGATTCAAACGAAACAACATGCAACAGCATGTCAGTGTTCAAGTGGAATGAACAGATGCAGGAGTACCCAGCTTGGAACTCACGTGCCAAAAGCAGCTTCCAAGTGCAAAAAGATGACAACACACTGCTTGTTGGGTCTGGAAGGTGGTCCGTGACTTAATGGTTCTCAACCCAGCCGCTGGAAGGTCTTGCAATTTCATYAAGCCAACCTTCCTTCAGTTGACACAGAAGAAAAGAAGCCAGTGACACCAAATTGCCATTCCTGGTTTAGTGGTACTCAATTCTGAGCAGTATAAAGTTGGCTCAGGGAGGAAAGGTGCAGCAACAGCTGCCAATGTTGTTATTACTACTGCGCTACAGAGAAACCTCAGATCCTGGTGCTATCAAAGCTGCATCTTTTACCAGCCCTAATTTCACAAAACACATCTACCCAGTGTGTTTAATTACTTCTTTCATTTGCCAAGATACACGTTCAACTGCTTTCACTGTGACACAGTGACCTTCTCAACGTGCAGGATACAAGACAAGACTGCTCCTTTTCAACTACTGGCGAGGCTACAAGAACTAGATACCATAATGACAGGTGGCTTATAGATCTTATTAGGTTAAAGGATGCTTGATATTATTGTAAGGTGCATATCTTCCAAGCCCTGCAGCTTTATTCTGCCTCTTTGAAATCTGAGCAGTAACATCTAGCCTGAACAATTAGTATTCTCCCAAAAATATATTAAATCATAGTCTTGTCCTTTAGAGCAATAGTTCTAACCCCATAACGCTGYTTCAACTATCATATGGCCACAGAAATCAACAGCTTTGCCACTGGCTTTAGTGAATCAGAACCTGGTTTGTATTCAAGTTAGCCTACTGGTATCACGGGAATTCAATAAACTTAAAATATTATGCCTCTTCTCTGTATTGTGCAATTTGGAGAAAGAGACTTGGAAGAAAATGGGCACATAATTACTTTTTRGGTTGTCCCCTACAAAAGAAGGCATTCATACCTATAGCCTTCTGAGTATTGCGGTACTTATATTCTGGTTTTAACTACTGCATATACCTACCAGAGGTTTGAAATCCAGTTTTCACAAAAGTAACCTCTGATTTTGAATGTTTCCTGTTTTCCTTGTTTTCCTGTTTTTGAATGTTTTCCTGTTTTGAGTATTTCTGGTTTTGAATGGCCTGTGAAGAAACAGATGCTCATTTATAATACGCATACAACTGCGACTGAATTTTACCAAGTCTGTCTGTTATCATCATTTTTTCCTCCAAGCCTGCAAACATGCAATTTATGTTTGGATACATTAAGTACAAAAGTAACTTTTGCAATGAAATTTTCATGCAGATTTGTGAAAGCAAAAAACCAAAACCATCACTTGATAAATTGGACTACTCAGCTAATTCCCAACTTGAAAGCATGTGGCACTTTCAAAAGAATTAAGTGAATTTGCCACTGGCTTTAAATTACTGTCCTAGTTCGTACTGGGCAAAACATCAAAGGAAGTAGAAAGACAACTTGGCAATACAGAACTGTGAGTGTTATTATCTAATGAGTTCTGCTGTATGCATTACTTCCAGAGGGAGTGAGGGTGGAGAGATGAGAGGAGGTCTAACGAGTAAAACACGTGAGCACGGAGTCCAACTGTGCCTACAGGTCAGTCTTCACCATAAAGTTCACTTGAGTTAAACCTTCAGCATTGTCTCTTGCTAGCATCACACCTACACGTACCAACACTAAACTCAAGCTGACAGACCCACAGAGAATATAAAGCAAAGGGATCCCACTTCCATCAGCTGCAAACGTAACCCACCAGAATTACAGCCATAAATTTTTGTACAAGTATTCCCAGGCCTCCAAAACCTTCCCCTTTCCATCCATGTGCTCAGAAAGAGACAGACAAGCTCTCCCACAATCTGCGTGAGAAGAATTCACAGGATGGCTTGGCCCACTGCATTTTAAGAAACTTGGGATATGCTGTCAAGAAACTCTTTACCTCCACCGGATAGCACCTCTGTGGAAACTAGCACCTGAGTTAACTCATGCTGGCAGGGCTAACACAAGTAGAATTTCTAATATGCATAACCATCGAGATTTCAGTTGGCCTCTGTACCTTCGGTCCTTCTCATTCAACACGGGATCCGTAACAGATTACTCCCCCATAATGGATGCCTGTGGTTTCATTGATTCATGTTTGCAAAATGACACAAGCCCCAGTCAGAGAACTGGCACTGCATAGCGAGATACACGGTTTCACATATACAGAGACCTTTAATTCCAAAGCATTTTTATCCTGCCACCTATCTCAGGTAACAAGCGAACAGCAAACAGGGGAAYAGTGTTGAAACGAGGAACAGGAAATCTTGGCTGGGAACTAAGGGTTTTACTCTGGAAGGAAAAAGGCCAAACAAGAATATTGATCCCTTTGCTGTCAAGAAGAATGAAGAACAAGCTACTCCCAAATTCRCAGTAAGCAGATCAGTTTTAATTAAACTGCATAAGATGCAAGGAGATAAAAGATTTTGGATCTGGGTACCAYGCACTGTAGCCTTGCCTTCATTGTCTAGAGCTACTTTATTCCTTTACATTAAGCTCCATCTTTCTGTAGCTTGAAACCCCCACTCCATCATCAGAGCAATAATGGAAGTGCTGCAAGAATCAGGTCTCTAATATTTAAGCTAGTTACTCTTGCGTTTTTTAAAAAAAAAAGAAAAGAAAAAAGCAATCTTTCAGAACTGGCCACTATTTGCCCGTGACATTCTGAAACAGTATTACAACTTTAGAGCTGAACTTGTAAACTGTTTTATTATTACAGAGGATCAAAGTACCAAGCTTCCCAAGAGAAGAAAACTATTATTATCTCCATTGTCTCTCAATGAACTTTTTGCCCAGATTCAGCACTTTCCAGAATGAGGTCCACTTTTATTGCAGCAACACCTCCAGAAATTTCAGAGTATAAGAAGTGGCCAAAGAATAATCTCCACAGAACAATCACTGCTTTTTTTAGATACATTCTGACAATGTGCCAGACACCTATCTGAAAGCTTCAGGAGGCTGCCAGAGCAATTCATCCTTTAACCAATGCTCCCCGCTCTAYTCCTGGGAGATCTTCCCAGGAGGTACAGTCTGTACTGTACCAAAAAGACATTTTTATCATTTAAGCAACTGGTCCAACCAACACTCTGTAACATCTTCAGTTTTTGAAGGCAACCATCAACTGGCCACCTAGAAAGCTCTTTAGTAATTCATATTTATTTTCCAGTTTTATTAGCACATGTTTCCTGGCAAATGCATCAAAATTCATTGCAGTATTTTAGGCATTCAATCATAAGTTAAATGCATGGGRCCTGAAAACATAGCCGCATTCTGGTAGCAAGGGGATAAATGCGTTTATGATTTTGGACTAAGGTAGTTTTAAGCTTCGCCATGGTTGTGTCTTTAACGTGCCAGCATAAATAGGATTTTTTTCCCCCCTAAAAACACTAATTGAAAGAAATGTCCTACAGTCAAGTTAAGTGCAACTTAAATGGGGGAGGGGAGAAGGTTGACTTTCAGTTAAAGGAGCTTTGGCAAGCTTGCATGTAGAAGGGGTGTACATTTTTCAACTTTTGAATGATACGGAAAGATTATTACACATTTACTGCTTCTTAATCAATATGCTATTGGTTTAAATTTTTTCAGTTCATGAACTTTTATTATTTTGCTTTTAATTTCCATAGTTCCTACCTGCATTTGTGCTAGCAAATACAGTCCTATGCCAAGAGAAGAACCAGAAGAATATGCAAGAGCCTGGTGTGAAATTCAGAACTGGTCGGCACACCCAGTTCTAGCAGAAGCTGATACTTACGGCCTCTTGACACYTCTGAACAATTAAGCCCACGTCTAATCAGCAGGAGACAGCTCAGCCAAAACTCTAGAAGGCAACTAGCAATTCTGGATGCCTCAAGAGAGGATTCAGAGCCTCCATGAAGGGACCCGACTGTTAGTAAGATGAAATGTATGATAGTTTCTAACATCAGGACTGCTGGTGATGTTTCAAGATGGATACCCAAGAGCTAAAGCACCCATAAGTCACAAGACAATTCTAGAAATATTGCTTTTCAAAGTGAGAATAAGAAAAGGAACGGTTACAAGTCTTGTTCATTTCAGAAATGCCTTTGAAGTCCACAGGATTAGTTTCACAGGGAACTACTTGAGGGTAGAGTAGYAATCACCAAAAGTAAGAGAAAACAGACTCGGGCTAACAGGGATTAACAAAAAATAGTAAGGACTWTGGAAGCAAGAAGTAGCACAGCCAACTTTCACATCAAATAAACTGTAGACACAGCAGTAAAAATTGGGGAACTAAATCAGAAATAGTGTCGTATACTACTCTGAAAATTCAAACCTTCTTGCTGTCAACAATGCCATGTTTTTACTTTTCCCTGTTGAAAGTTTTGTTGGTATTGCCATCAACACAACAATTTTTAGACACAAATCATAATAAAGCAAATGGAAGGAAAAATTAGTAGTTATAAAGTGTTTCTATCAATAGAAAGGAAGACAGTCACTTCTGCAGTAGGAATGGGCTCTTCCATCCTCCCAGAGCCCTTGTCAGGGAACCTGTTGCACAAGAGTGGACTTAAGTTTCGAGTTAGAAGCATTCTGCAGGAATGGTAGGCATAAGGCAAGCAGCAAGTTGAAACAAATACGAATTTTGCTCTAATTTGACATGATGTACTACTATCAGTACCGCGAAACTCCTTTGATCACAGACTGTATTTTGAGACAACTTTGCAGAAGATGTATGAGGTTAGAACATGAAGCCAAGACCTGATGGCCCAGCATATCAGAAGTTATCACAAATCAAACCATTAGCAGGAAAAATCTKATTCTGCAGCACTCTCTCTTCCTCTCTGATCCTTTGCATTTCTGCTCACATAAATCACAAACGTAGCTGGCAGGCACTGGTTTACATTTGAAAAATTACTGCCATTCCTAAGACATGACGCAGCTGATTGTAACTCAACCACCACATGGTATTTTGACAAAGTAAATACTTCTTCGTGACAAGAATAGTCCTATGCTCCGGTCCCTCCAGCAGGGAAAAATGTAATGGGTTTAAAAGGCCACCAATAACTATTAGGGGTAATTACCTGTCAGTTTACCAAAAAAAATCTATTAAAAAAGAAAAAAGAAAAAAAAAATGATAGATTGAAACTCAAAGGCTGCTTTTTGCCACTGTAACAAACAGTTTCTTTTGGTAACATGGCTAAGGTATTTTAGCCATAGCAAGGGGCCACGCTTCTTTTGGAACAGGATCAAATAGAGCCATTCCCTTTCAAATAGCCACCCATGTATCCGCATACTTGAAGTGCAAAATGGGAATCCCTGGAATGGGATGTGAAGAGGCAGGGAAAGCTTGGGAAATAAAGCTGCCCAAAAGTTTCTCAACCTTTCTCTCCCAGCCCCCGCCTTTAAAAATGCACCAGATCAAAACACTTTCCACAGAGTGACTGAACCACTTTGTTTAATTAGCTTCCCTTCAACCCAACATTTTAAGACATTTTCTAAACAAAACATGACTCTGGTTTTACTCAGAGCTCATAGAGATTACTAAAATACAAACAATGCATTGATATACCTCACTGACCAGTGAAGTTTATAATTCTATTTTTGAAGCTCATAATAATATTTTAAGTTATCCATTTAACAATTTGGAGAGATCACAGGCAACAAATATCGCTTCAGCTTTCAATTGCTCCTTCTAAGCAGAACACCACAATTTGTGGCCTTCAGTGTTTTGCTGCAAACTCCAGGTTTGTTGTTAGGTTGAAGCATTTTGTGGTTTGTGGAGTGAATGCTCTGTTATGGCCTATAACTGCAGAGCACCGGCCATGATAATCTGCCTGGTCCTTCCCCAGTCCTACCATACAACTCTATGAAACAGCCACTACCCCAAAAATAAGGGTAAATTTACATTTCAAGAGATAGTCATACCAGTGCATCCAGGTGCAAGCCGCCATCTTCACCAAAATGCAAACTATTCTGGACCTCATGTCTCAGAGCTCTGTCAATAAAACTTCAGTTAATAATTTCTTATCCTGGAAGACCAGATTTGTGGATTGGCTGAACAATAGCTGCATACACAGATCAAACTACGTAATTATAACCAAACACTTCACATCCAGTTAGTTCGCAGTCAAAGGTGACATATAAAGCTTGTGTGTACCTGATGCATCATCACCRTCACCTGGAAACTATTCTGGCTGAAAACTCAGCACTTTTCATTTCTGAATTGGTTTTGAGCTGGGTCAGTCCCCTGACCTGGCTTACCACACTGCTATTGCCTGCAGGAAGAAATCAGAAAAAGGGGTCCGACTGCTTGTTCTGGTAGCAGCCTGGATTCACACCAGAACAGAACAGCTTATGATTCCACAGACTCCAGATTCTCTCATACTTGGTACTGAAACCATCTTCTCCAGTCCACAAAGGACACCTACATGTTAAGAACAGATGATGACTGAAGAAAGAATTGCTTTTACAACTGAAGTGTAATACTTAAGTTGAAGTTAATGCAAGCCCGTGTTACTGCCAGCAGAAAAAGAAAATAATTACATTGTTGAGTCCTTATGCCTTAAGTTAGTAATTTTAAAACAAGCAAATAATAAAAGTTAAAAATCGTGGGGAGTCATTCAGGTATTCTTTCCTTCAGAGCACGCTCTTTTGACTTAAAAGAGTCTGCACGAAAGGCATTCTGCAAATGACACCTTCTTTTTGAGAGAAGCACTTGGCAAAGAATAGGTTACTTCATTTAGTTTGGCCCTAAAACTGACCAGCTTTCAAGGAAGATGTACCAGACAGTGTCTTTCCCTCCCAAATTAGAGGTGAAGCATGTTGCAAGGAAGCTTTGTGAGACCCAGAAAATCCTGTTGCTTCAAGAGGCAAGATGTTGCGCATCAGATGATCAGCAGGGCTTTTGTCCCTCTACAAGGCTGAGGCTTCCAAAATCCCATCTGTTACTGGGTTGAACATTCATTGCAAGTGAGAAACTGCAAGCCATTTGTCTCTCACGTATGCTTCCCTAAAAATGCTACAATTTCCAATCTTGCGCTCTCTGCTGTCTGCCATTTCAAACTCAGCCCATATGCCATCTGTATTATCCATGCTAAAGGCAGCAGTCTCCAGGTTTAACCAATTGAGGACAAAAGTAGAAGGCAGCAAATCAGTTTGAACCCACCATCAACAAATCTGTAGAATATAATCCAGGACATAAACCATTATGAACTGAAATGCAAAAATCAGACAAGTGACATTGAATCACATTGTTTACTTCTTGGAATTTCTTACTGCGTTGGTATGATTTACAGGGTTGTGTTTAAAATAAATGCAAATAGTTCTATATCCGTTTCCAAAGCACAGATAACTAACAGCCACAATGTGCGTGCTCCTTCTGAAAAGAATGAACTTGTATCTTTACACTTCAGAACTATCAACTTACCATGCTACCAGTGAATGGAAGCTGCTACCATCTAATGGCCCATATCATACACATCAGTGGCATTACCCTCATTACAACCACCTCCATAATTGGTACTGACAGGCACCTTGGCTAGCAGGCAGAATAATGGCCCAAGCAGCTCACACTTTCCTCTCAATCCTCACCAACTTCTTCAAATTAAGTACAAAACCAACGAGGACTGGTACCTGAGCACAAAGCTTGAACCCAGCACAGGACGCAGTTGTAGATAGGAAACTGACAAGTCTGCAAACATCAAATTGATAAAATTAGGATTCCATTAATGCCATGTATCAAACACTGCCTGATAAAGCTAGTCACTACATAAATAATTCTCTTTACTGCCTGTGGATTAACCCTATCAGTTCCGGTTGCAAATTAAATGCAAGAGCTGAAGCATTACAGACTCTATGTCAGTTTGGTCCATGTGTCTGCATACAGGAGAAATAAGTACCTTTTTCACACAGCTGTCTGAACACACAGAATTAAGGGGATACTTCCCACCAACACAATTTTTGATTGGTAACATAAGGGAAGAGGCGGKTTTTCCCTCCACCCTGCTTACTCAGAAGCCAGTGCCCTTTCTGGCAGAGGAGCTGTCATGATCAGCAGTTGGCTCAAGCCAGCACAAAAAACTCACCCCGGAAGCTAATAAAAAGGAAGCTAGAGGAGTGCCTCTGATTCATCCTACTGCCCAAGGCCATTCTTGAGGTAGAAGAGCCTTACTCAAAGGTGTGCTTAAAAAATCCCCACCATAACCTAGCACAGCCAATCATACTAGCATTATATAGTTTCCTTGATTATAATACCAGAATTTTTAAATTCCTGATGTTCAGAGTAATCTCACCGAGTCATACATACGGGCTCCCATATATAAATAGCTTGGGCTGTTACCTACACAGAAAGAAACAAAGTTCAGGGCGTACAATACTCCACACCCTCCTGGTTACCAGAGCAGAAACTAGATAAGGTTGTACTGCGTAGAGTATCTCCGAAGCTTAAGCCGCAGTCCTGCAAGAAACGGGCTGTCTCTCTGTGAAGCCACTTTGAAATCAAGTGGGTAAGTTATTTCAAATTCACTCTGTGAAAAATTGTACAGGATGAGGTTCTTCACCTTTAAACTCATAGACTGAACTTGAATGAACAACCTCATGGGAGTCGGGGCAATTAACACTTTGCAAGCATGAAATTAAAAATTTCTCTCACATCAGTAAGTCCACTGTGAAACACAAGGGGCACAGAAGATCACTCTTCATTAAAATAAACTATCAGAAGTTGTTTGCGTCATTAGTGGTTTCTTGACTATTGTTCTCTGCTCAATTCTCACAAGTAACCTCATAATTGTGTGGTTTTCAATTTGTCAAACTCTCAAGAAAAGGAGAACTTATCAGCGACACCACTGGTTACGCTCCTCCTAGAGAAAAGCGAGCCAGCATTCAACAATCTCCTTTTAAACATAAAGAAGAGGACAGGGCAGAAGGTACAAGGTATCAGTCAAGCTTTCCTCGCCCTATGTCAAGATTTCCACCCCCTGCAAAGACGTCACCTGCAGCCCTGAATTTGCTCATTGCAACCATCTTATCCTGTCATCACTTTCTCTATCCCCATCTTCATTTTTGCTGCTATGTTAGAGCACTTTTCACTGTAAAACATGCTGGAGAAGCAAAATTACAAAGGTCAGTCCCGAACTTGCAGGATTCCAGAAACCCAGAGCTCCCAGGGAGTGATCCGGCCACACACCACTGCCTCCGTCCCTAAGGGTTCAGAGAGTGCCAATACCCACTGCTGAAACCTGAAAGTGGCAGAGAGCACAAACTGAAAAAAGAAATAATAAAGTGTGCGGAGAAGAAACGACTGAAGGGTGTGCAAAAGGAAAGGAACGACTCTAGAGGGGGGAAGCAAACGACCGTGCGGTGCAGGGGAAGCGGGGACTCGGCGGAGCCGAGCGCCGTGCCCCGGGGAGGGGGCGCGGGGCGGCCCGAAGGCAGGAGCGGAGGGAAGGGGAGGCAGGGTTAGCGGGGAGGGGTGTCCGAGCGGCCCGGGCTGGCACTCACCGACCCCGTACTTCTCCCGCTTGGTGGGGATCCAGCGGGCCATGCCGGCGGGCAGGGCGGCCGGGCGGGGGCTTCCCCGCGGCGCGGCTGGGCTCAGCGCGGCCGCTCGCCCCCCGCCGCCCCGCCGCGCTGCCTGGGGCCGGGCGCCCCGGGCCGCTCCGCCATGCTACGAAACTTCCCGGCAGCCACCCAACTTTCCTGCCTCCCCCGCCGCGCCGAGCCGCGCCGAGCCGAGCGGAGCGGAGGGAGGGAGGGAAGGAGGCGGCTCTCCCCGCCCCGGCGGGATCACCTGCTCCCGGCCCGGCCCGCCCCGCCCCGCCCCGCCCCAGGGAGCGGACCCCGGCGCTCGCCGGCGCTGCTGCAAGGTGCTAATGGGGCACGGGGGAGAAATACGGAGAAACGCCGGAGGAAACGCTAATGGGGAGGGCGGGCAGCGAGGGTTAATGGTTCCTGTTATTGTTACTCCATATACTGATGTATAAGCGTGCAGGCGTCTTCCCACTGTTAGCGTAAATTCGCGTTTTTAAAAATTAATTTATTAATAACTAAGAAAACAAAAAGGTTATTTTAAAAGTACTCCAGGCACCTGGAAAACCGGTCACAGGATCGCACTTTGCAAAAGACGCAACGTTCTTGCTTGTAAGATTGACTTGGCACTCGATGACGAACCCCCRCTTGACTTCAGTGTTGTGAACTGGGGCTTGATAAAGTATTTCAAATTGCTGATAGAGAGACATAAGCTGTGTCCGTACCTGGATCCTGCAGTGCCGGTCTGACATTCTGACCTGAACCAGACTGGCTGGCTTCTGTAGTTATGTTGGCTGTGGTGTGGCAAATCGTCTGGGAGAGGGATATTCAGTAACACCTACTACTTACACCCTTAATTAAGCAGCACCATTGCAAATCACAGTGGCAGATTCTTTACAAAGCGTYAGGTCCAAACTGAGGAGATCCAGGTTCTCATCATCTCTCTGGAAGTAACTAGATCTGATTTTTATTAGTGCCTGATCTTTGCTGTATGTCCATCTTCCGTGGAACGCAACAAGAACTGTGATAATTCAGAATATTTTAAAACCTACCCACCTGTTTAATTGCACTAAAGCATGAAAATCTGGGAGATAATCTTTTTTATTATTTTACATTACAAGTGAGAAGCACTAGGGGTAGCTCTACTGCTCAGCTGTTGTGGTGCCCTGGGCAGATCACTTCATCTCTCTCTGATTCCCAGCCTACATCCCTCCTGCGTGTTCAGAATAGCTCTCCATACTMCTGACTCTCCCACCTGTGTTTCTAGTACKTTTAATTTGCCTTGATCTTCACTGGCACCTCTAAGTGGTAGAGTAATACAAATAAGAATTAATTACTGGTAATTTGCTCTAACAAATAAACTTGTTCTTTGCAAGCCAGAATTTTAAACATAAGGACACTTGATATCACTGTTAGCCACGCTATCACTGTACAATACACTGTTTATTTAACAATACGTGGTGATCTGTCATCTGTCAGGAATGTGTGGCCCATGAATTTGTTACACAGTGCGTTACTCATCTAGCTGCGATGAGCAGTAATGTTACACCCAGTTTCCACTAGACAGCCAAACCCTTCTCTAAAATGATGTTTTGATCTTCTCCCCAGGGCTGCTCATGACATGACTGAGATGCTCCCAACTATATTCAGATGTGTACGTCTGAACCACGGAACATGAGAACACTGCAGCTTAGAGGTTAAATATGGACATGGGCTCTTGCAATACTTAAATGGCACCTGAAGTTTCAACACAGAGTATGTCAGTATGTAGGACAAGTTAAAAGAAAAAAAGAAAAGATTTGCAAGCTGGAACTGGTTAATTAATTTGTTATTTATAAAACACTAATTCAGCCCAGCCAACCATGATCAGATGTTGCACTGGCACATATCTGAAGTCATTGTTCTTATGCACAAAAACCTACAGTTCTTCTAGCTGAAGATGTAGTAGTGCCACTAAACGCAGTCCTTGCAGTGGTTCTGCAGAGCTGAAGGCTCACAGAGAGCACAGGGCACTGCCTAGAGCCAGTCCCCTCCCCACAGCATGGGGGCATCCAAGCTTGTATGAAGAGCAAATACCTAGATATTTTGCAAACCCTTTTACTCTGGAAGATTGACCCAGACTTTTTTTATGGAAGCTTAACATTGCAAAGTGCTTTGAGACCTTAACACAAAGAGCAATGTAACTAGGCTATCAAGACAATTAAACAGGATGACGGTTGTTCTAGGCCTCTCTGCCCTGATCTTGGACCACCTGGATTCCAAAATACTCCCTGCTACAAATGGGATATGGCTTTTCTGTGGCCCTTTTGCAGCATATGGCAGAACAAGCAATGCAGAGGRGACTGGCTTTTTTCCACCACCCTGCATTCCTTTCTGTCCAGGGAACACTCCATCCGCCCCTGGAGGGCTGCTTTAGCGATGCCTGAAGTGTTAGTCTTGTAAAAGTTTCAGTACTCTGAGCTAAACATTCCTCGCTGCAATTCAAGGTGCTATGTGTGTGCTAACATCCAAAGTTAGTTAAAGTGACCCTCCTTAGGAAGAGAAAAACATCTGTTTCTTTTCTGGTAAAGACAGTTTTCTTTCTTTCCATTTTACTTATGCTTAGCCATGGCTTTCTGTAGCATCATCCCAAATAAAGAAGAGAAACAGCTCGATGAGTAGTATCTTGTAGATGATAAGAGAGGGACTGTGGAACGTGCCTAGATCTGAAGMCAAAATATTAAAGAAGTAAAGTATTCAGGAAGACACTGAAAGGAGTTTTTGAAAGAAGACCTGTATTCTGGCTGCCAAGGCCCTTGGCTAGAGGCTCTCCAACCACGAGTCTAACTGACAGCCTAGAACCTTGATTTTACTTTAAGATTCTTGATTTTGCAGTTAAGCTGGCTGAGCTGTGCCACTATTTTCCAAACCAGGTAAAGCAAATTCTTGGCAGCAAATGAAAAACAGAGCAAAGCATGAAAGATAGACAAGTAGTAACTAGAGTAGCTGGTTTTATTACTGAAGTAGGGAAAGTTGGTGAATGATTCATTAAATATAATGATTTGCAAATGTCAGGGGCACATGAAAGAAGCAGTCTCAGCTATCACTGACAGTAGGTTTTATTTCAGAAAGCCTTTTTTTTTTTTTTTTTTTTTACCTTTTTTTCATTCTCTCTTTCTTTCTTTTAATGCTCAAGTGTTGTTTAACCAGGGCCATTAATGGTGCACAGTCTGGACCCTGTTCTTCTCTGCCCCAAACAGGAACAGGATAGATAGTTAAATTCTAATTGAGGCTACATCAGAGATTAACTCGGTTTACATAAATACCACATCAAAACCACAATACTGAGGTCGTGTTACAGATCAGAGCCGGAAAGACTTCGGGTGACTAAGGTTCATTCACATTTTTAGTGCACTAAGAAAGTCATGTTACTCCTGGGTCTTTTACTTCATAGTTGAAAGAACAGCACATTTGCAAATTATCAGACTGCTGAAGTAAAACCTTTATCTAAACTTAGCATTTMAAAATGTGAAGTTAACAGAGTCGTTAGAAAGAAGCCCGTGTCTTAGAAACATGTCTGAAGTACTACCTAACTGCATCTCTTTTTTTGCGGCGTAACTGAAGTTTAAAAAACGTAATTCTAGTGCCCTCCTGTGTTCTAAATAAGAACTACAATAGCTAAAGAATATACCGACCTTCACTGAATGAATGGAAAAGGGAAGGAAAAAAGGCTTTTGCTGTGATAACACTTAAGAACTCTTCTAGTCACCAGCCTGGATCCTATCTAGCGAGGTTCTGTGCGTATACAAACAAAAACGATGGCACTTGAATTAAGCAGTTTACATTCAAAGCAAGAGAAAGGACGTGGAAACTGTGGAGGAACACATAAAATAATAAAACCATGCTGTTCAGCAAAATAGTAAGTGGTTTTAGCACACCAACTAAAAAACTACTACTACAACTAAAGCCATCTGTTCATTAATCTAATAAGTCAATCCCTCTAGCTGATGAATGATCAGGTCTGGTTAAGAACTGGACTCTTATTTTCCGATCACCAGCAGGAACCATAAATAAAAGCAGCAGAGTAAGCTAGATACGCAATTAAATATGCAAATACATACATAACACCACAAATAGGAGAAAACAGTGGCTTTATCCATCTGCCTGTACATGTTTTATCATGGAACAATATTTAACATATTATCTGAAAATCTCATAGCCCAGATACATTATAGCTGAATATTTCACTGCACATTTTGTTACCCAAGTAAGGCAAATGCTTGTATAATGCTAGTTTTGTTACTTAGGTTGCATTACCCTATTGTCAGTTCATTTTGTTGTTCTGTTAATGTAACAGGGATATTTCTAAACAATTTTTCAAACAAACCACTATTTACCTGCCACCAATTTCACTGGCAATCTTTTTTTTCTGGATTATTCTGCACCAGCACAGCTGTGAGAAAGGGCAAACATTAATTAACTAAACAGAGGTTTACAGCTACTACAATCCACCTTTTGATTATCACACGGAGGGAAGGTAYGACAAACTTGTACAGAAGTACTTTCTCCTATTTACAGCTAAAGAGCAAGGAAAGGCCTGTGTAACCAACACCAGCTCATACATTATTGCCAGATCTCTCTCTTCTGCAAATACATTTCAGGATGTTCCATCTTCCTGCAGCGATGGAAGGAAACAGTTTCTTCACAGGAAGAAATATATAGCAGCTCTATGCATACCTCATTGACCCAAGGTCTAACATGAATGGGGTGTTCACTGGTTCCTTGTTTTATTTATATACACTATAAATTGCTTCTTAAGCAGGGCATATAGTATTTCTCTGAAGAGAACAGAGCAGCGAATTCCCCGGGAGGCTAACTGCATATGATAACACACAGTTATCCTGCATGATATTCTAGGCTGACAAACAAGCAGAACTGTGGGTAAACAATGTTTCTGAGAAGACCAGTAATGGAGAAGATGCTATGTAAAAGTTGTTGCTTTTGTGTAAAAATACCGAAGATTTCCTGTCCAAAATTGATATGTGTCTTGGCGACAGATTTGTAAAG
The DNA here is from genome assembly GCA_030449065.1 of Oceanodroma leucorhoa. NCBI lineage: Eukaryota > Metazoa > Chordata > Aves > Procellariiformes > Oceanodroma > Oceanodroma leucorhoa. The sequence continues at coordinate 611,024 of JASVER010000094.1, forward strand.
GTATTTAGGTGCTTAATGACGCTGAAAGGTGCCTAGTAGGAATTTAAAAGTACCTTAAAGCTAATTCCTGTTGAAATTAATCTAGGAACAGTAAGTTTCTCAGAAAGCCATTCAGGCTTAGATTTGCTAGTGTATGTCTAAGTTAATAAAGACTTGACATTGCATGTCCCCAGCACTGTGCCACACAAGCTTATCAGCTCAAATTCAGAAGCTGCGTAGATACTGTCTTCACATGGCTTACTCAGTTGGGTTCAGCAACGTTCAAAATCTCCCAGTTTTATTGACTTCAGGATCTGCGTTCAAATAATAGGCAGGCACAAATTTCTTGGAGAGGTGAAGAGGACTTTACTTCCCCTTAGCAGCAGCAACTGGCATGACTATTATCCCTAGCGTGGGACATGTCTGCAGACACAGTGCTATGTAGTTCCTCTGGATGCCCTCCATGTCAGCCCTGCATTTCTTCAGTCCTAATGGGGTAAAGCTGTTGATTCCAATACAATTTTGCCACTGTTGAGTTGGGGTAATACAGTGCTGAAGAGGGTAATAGTTTGTTAGACAGGTTTATCGCTTTTTCTCAAGAGAAATTCTASATGAAATTTAATCATCTCTGTTTCATGATTTTGTGCAAATATTTCCAAAGCCATCTGACTACCGAAACCTGACTCCTTTTCAATTAAACAGGAATGGGGACTATAACAGCCCTTAGGCAGCTTTGAAAATTTCTGCCTTGATGTATCCTTAAGTCAGACGAACAGGTTCTGAGTAATCAGTTAGTTGGTGTTTCTATTTTAATAGCTTTGTATTTTTATGTCTGAGTTTATTAAAATTTCAAAGCTTAGCTTCTCTACCCCTCCTCCATCTGTTTCTTCTTAAGGAAAGATAGAAGAATCTTCCCATCTAGTCTGCATTTTATCCAGATGGTGATCTCTCCTTTTGTTCAGGCATGAATTCTATCCATGCAAATCAAAGCATCAACCATGCAATCAACTTTTGCATGAGTTGCAAAGCTTAGTAGGATATTTGCTTCATTAGAAAATGCAAGGTGTAACACCACATCTGCAACGCTTAAGAGTATGTGCAATGCTGCAAATGCCAGCATGACGCATGCATTCATTTACTTATCTGCACCAACTCAATGTGAGAAGGCCCATACCTTACTCCTGTAGGTACTGTTAAGTCCCAATTCCAATATTCCTAAAATGAAACACAATGGGAAATGATACCTCAAGTGGTAGAGCATTCAGAGATCTCGCTCATAAAATTGCTTTTAACTATCTTTATCATCTATAATTGAGTCCATTTACTGCTGCCACATGCACTGAGAAAGAGACTCATGGGCCAACAGCAAATTCAACTCTTCAGCTCATGAATGAATAACTGCTGGAAGCCAGACTTTTTTATTCATATTAGTAACTCATTCAGTGGTCACGATCCTCAATCATGTAAACCAGCACAGCCTCATTGATAGAAATTGTTTTGCTTGCTTYTCACATTTCATGCACCAAATGTTGGTCTCAGTAATGTCAAAAAGGGTTGTGACATTAATTTCAGTTAGAGATCATCTGACTGATGTATTTCAGGTCGTGATGCCAAGACCCTTCCCAACAGCTGGGTATTAAAAATTGTTTTATCTTGCTTTTGAGCTTCTTTTAAAAAGGTCAGCAGAAGGCATAGGCAGAGGTTATCTTGCAATTCCCTTTGTCTGAAAGACTGCTGCATGTTTGATGAAAGGTTTTGCAAGTCAGTGGCCTTGGGTAAAATCTCATAATCAAAATTGCTGGACTGGAATTTGTGACTATTTCTAGGGAATAAAAGAATGAAAAAAATTGACAGAAATAGACCTTTAGTACTTCAAGCTTTTATTACAAAATCTGTGAAGTAAGATAAAGATCTCTGTTACCTTGTGCTGTCAACAACTGATCTGATGAGGTATGAGCTACCCAAAGGAAGCCTGCCATAAAATTACGTGAGCAAAGTCAGCAGATTCAAGGAAACAGATTACACATTGTCAGCTGCTGTCAATGAGCAGTCCTCCAATGTCAGTGTTTCTACGATGATTTACATTAACTGAGGTTCTAATCTGTTGCCAGAGGGCAGACACATGATCTCTTTAGTAGGTGACTGAGATAGACCAGAACCTTCCACCAGAAATGACCATTATCAACTCATCATCAGATCAGTAGAGAAGGAAATCTGTGTATGTGTCTGAGTCTTGCATCTAGGTAAACTCCGGGTTATTTAAAACTCCCTCAGCTACTGACTTGAGCTTTACAAATTAAGAATGATGAAAAGCAAGCAGCAGGTAACTCTTCCTTCAAAAATATTTAAGTCATTTCCTTTCCATTCTTCACGGTAAATCAGCCTAAAGAACAGGCCCAGGAAAATACAAAAAATGGGCTTAAAGGAACTGATTTCACTGGTTTTTAAAAGGACACTCAAACTCCTAGAACAACAGTTGAGGTGGCATTGCTCTTTAAAACTATATTCCATGGCTAATTGCTGTGAAGGGAAAAGCAAAATCTCATTTTTTTAAAATCTTTGTGTTAAAGAAATTTTCAGAGCCTGGGACTTAACCTAGGCATTCCAAATTCTCACACTCTGTTTTAATAATTGTATTTTATTCTTTTGCTATTTTATTAGAATAAAAGAACATTTGATGCTGGAGGAAGAACTCTTTATAAATTTGAGAAAGATCACTTTCCCAACTGGTGGGTTGATTTAAACTCCTCTCTCTCAAACTGGTATTTGTCTATGAGAAAGCCGTAATACTGATGGCTTTTCTTTCATCTAGCTGTTGATTTCTACAGAACTAAACAGTCATAGGGTTATGTTTTCGGCCCCTTGTTCCTAACTATATTAAAAAAACAAACATATTGCCCCACTTTCTAATATTGTTTTCTCTGTAAGCAACTGCATATAGCAGCTCCATGAATGGTTTGCAACTGTGAAAAGGAAGCATAGAATTCTGCTAAATTGGGAACAGCAAAAAAGTGTCCCCAGGGCAAAATCTGTTTTATGACACTATTCAACCGTGAATATGCCTGGGCCCCCTTGTGCTATATGACAATAATTATTGTGGAAATAAGTGTTTTGTAGAAATGTATTSCTGATAAAATACTTAATTTCAGTGCTAAGGTACTGTGGGGTCTRTTATGTTGTATTGTTCCCATTTACTATGGAAAATTAAACCAGTTTTATAATCAGTGAGATACAACAGAGCTCAGTTAATTTCCTGATAGAAGAATGAACTTTGTTATTGCTGCTATTGTGGCATTCTTCACCTACCCGTAAGAGACATTTCATTGCAAAAGACTAAAGCATAAAGGAAAAGATTACTGAATACATAATTACTTTATATTTACAATGGATGGAACAGCAAGGAAAGCTGTGATGAAAGTTTGTTGTAGCACTAAAAACAGATAGAAAGGTGTTTTGCCAACACTTGAGGAGCTGAGAGAGAAAGTCAGTAGTAATGCTCAGACTAGTAAGATGAAGATTTCAGCAAAATTCTTGGTGTAACAGCATGAACTGCAAGTAGAGTTAATCAATGAAGGATACATTTTGCTCTAGCCAGTAGTTTAGCATCTTAGACAGAAACTCTGTTTATTTACAGCAGTATGAATCCAGGTCGAGTTTTTCTTACCTCTTTCTTATTCCTGTTTCTCTGCTATCAACCGGAGCCACTATGGCACAAGTGCAATAAAACAACAGGTACCAAGAGACTTGCAAACTCTGAATTTATATTTTACTTTTGTGCCAGTAATCCTGCTCCTCCCTCCTTTTTGAGATCATGTGAAAGATTAAAAGGAGGAAGTGCTGGCAGGCATTTTCATTAACAATCACTGGCTAATTCCAAAGTGCCTATTAGTAGAAGCCCTCTTGCGATGCCTGTGGTATCTATCCATCACAGCTGAATCACGGATATCGACTATTTTATATTTAATGTATCTCTTACATCTTTAATGTCTGAAGAGCTTGTTCCCGAAAGTGTCCTCAGCAGGGGGTAGTGTGGTCAGACTTAATCAAAATTTCCAAGGCTGGAAATGAACTTTCAATAATTCTTAGGAGTTGTCTTCAGCAGACTGCAATCAATAATTCCTCTTTTAAAAGCAGTACTCTCTTTCTTCCTCTGCTCCTGGGAAGTCTATATGAAAAGTATTACCACACAATCAAGCCTCTGGTTTTGGCAGTCAGGATACCAGAAAGCTAAAAATACCTATTTAAGTTGGAAGCCTGTTACACGTAGGAGTAGAGTGTTTTTTCCTAAGGAGTTCAGATGCATTTTATAAAAAACAGTAATTGTTTTGCCGTGGTTCAGAGGTTGCTTCCTTACAAAAAAAGTCACAGACATTTGGTTGGTGATGGAGATGTAGATTCAGATGGACTGAGAGCAGCAACAGTGGAAGGATCTGACTCTGTTCTCGCAGGATTTTGATGCCTGCTTGTCTCTCCTGTGATACGTAATTATTTCTCAAATAATAAATCAATGCTAATAATAAGAAAAATCAAATCAAGATCTTAGAACTGATGAGCTCAAGCTAATAAATGCTGCAGTTTCTAGACCTAATCACAAACAATAAAAGGCACCCAAGAAGTCACCCAATCTCACACCCAGATACCTATTTTGTGGGTCAGACTAATCTCCACTTAGTACGGACCTATAAAGATGTGGATGTGCTTTATTTTGTTGCAAACAATTTATGGTTATATGCAACTCTTCAGAAGTACTAATCTACAACTTAAGGGTTCTGGGCACAGCATATTCTTTGCATCCTCAATAAAGACAAACCCCCTGTATTTACTTGCAGGACTTAATTTATTTGCATAAGCAGCTTAGAGATCTTTATAGGAAAAGATCTGAACAGGCACAACGTTTTATTACGTGATGCACACTTTAGAACAAAAAAAATAAAGACTGCATGCTTCTTATGACTCAGTTCCATTTGCACAGGAATAAATGAGCACATGAATGATACATTCATAGCCCTAAGAATTTCTCCATTCATCTAACACTGACTCTTTTTATGAGTTTTATCTGATTTTTTTCTTCAACCTTATTTCCCTTTTCTCCCATTGAAAAAGAGGAAAGAGACATATTCACAATATGGAGAACAAAAATTGAGAAACAATACCAATACAATAATGTGTAGCACTGCTGCTAAGAGACTGTCTTCAGAGTTTTAAATGTCCTCTGTAAGTCAATTCTCTCTGGCCTGAAATAGGCTTTAATTTTTAAAGGAAATTTATTGTGATGCCTCATTCAGTTTTGATTCTCTAGAGGTAGAATACTTCTCCTCCTGGGAACCCCTCCATTCTAGAAATAAAAGTTTAGGTAACATTCGAAGTTTTGCACCTCTCTTGCATATGTAGACCTTCAAGAGAGTACGCTGGCTCTGTGCAGTGCATCAGTCACATGATACAATATACTGAATGTAGAGCTTTTTTCTTTTATAAAGGGGACCAAAAAAGAGAAAAAAGGAAGCAAACTAGTCTTGGTTCTCACTGCTTGCAGGAATGGAGTGGAACAGGCAAAATTATTAACACCTATGAGCAGTATAGTCTAGGGGTTTGAAGACCTCTGGCATTAACCCTTAAGATATGTCTTAACCTACACCCTGCTTCTCACGCTGTTCTCACTGCCTTCTTCCTCTCCCTTTGCCATACAAACCTCACAAAAGGTATACAGAGCTTGAACACAGGCCTTCTGCCAGTAACGTTCACAGACACCCTCTTTGTTGTCTTGATGCTCCTATTGCATGAGGTTTGTTCTAACAAAGAATCCATTGGATTGTTTCATCCCTCCAGAAAAGCAAAACTTTTACAACTGTACTGGGAGCAAAATATCTCTGCTATGGGGAAATGGAAATTAGCACTGAGGGCTGTGGAGATCCTAAATCCCTAAGAGTGAGAATTAATGACAAATATATCAAAGTTTAAGAAAAGACTCACTAAATACCAAAATCAAAGGCAAGCACTGGGATGTAGGGAGAAGGAGGGTATTAGAAATGGTTTCAAAAAGGTCTAAGCCTACAGCCCTCATGTGGGAGCGGATATTCTCCCTAAAAAGAGATCTATAAACGCTTTATCCCAGGGGAAGTCCTCAAGGTTACTGCAGCCCCAACGTTTGCAAGAAGACGCTATTACATGTGTTAAACACTAGATGCCACTAGGAGATCAGCATGGAAAACAATAGCGCTAGCCCAGACTCGGCAGGGAGTAGTCCAACCTCTGGTAGGAGAGRATGCTCTCCACTGCATAATGGTAACAGCCCTGGACGATTTTATGGCAAGGCTACAGCACAGTTTGTGATATTTGGGACCAACGGGCCGGTTCCTTGGCAGCAGCAAAAGAAAAGCAAATGAAAACAGCTCCACATAAAATCCATGAAGAAGGAGCAATTTGCACTGGAGAGTCAGCGTGCARTATTTCAGTTTCTGCAGTTACTTCCTACTAAAGTCCTTGCCTGCCTCAAATATTTCTGCTGCAAACATCAACAGCAAACAAGAAGAGATTTGATTTTCTTCTACACGAAAAACCACCTCCTCCAGCAGAGACATAAGATGAGATAAAATTGTCATTGAGTTATGCTCTCGGTATTTGCTGTGCGAGAACAAAAAGTGCATTTGCGGAGTCATGCTCTATAAGGATTCTCTATAGATGTGCACATGAACTACAACTCAAAACATCTTCACTTTTCAAAGCCATAAGTGGCAGTCCAAAATTTTAAAAGTGATTAAGTGGCCACTGGATTTTTAAAAWCCACACTGAAGACAAACTTCATAGCAGTGTAACAAACACCCTCTGCAGGCTTCCCTCTGTATACTATGCCAACCCCATTTTATTTTGAAGATGCCATATGTTGGTTTTTTTTAGTAGAACTTCATATTCTGAGTAGCTGTGGGAGCCCAGAAGAACCAGGAGTCACTGAGACGAGGCACTGCCAACAGGCTGAGTGGTAACTCACTACAGTAGATCGCTCCACAGGTCCTGCGGGAACTGGGAACCACTGCCTTGCATGGAATAGTATTTTGCGCTATGGAAGACAGTGGCTCTGCCACTTTGCTATGCACAGGAGTTGTCATCAGGTGACAAGCAGTCACTTGTTGCTGAAGGGAAACAGCTATAGCTGTGCTCAGATCCGTGCCCTCAGCACGTAGCAGGTACCACRCAGCGTTTGTAACCCCCCGCTCTAGCCAGGACAAGCATCATGTTTTCACTTCTCTATGCAGCCGGGAAATCCAAGACAGAGTCTATCCCTGCGATAGCGTAGTGTAGCTCACTCACAGGGAGAACCCGTTGACAAGGCACTCTTATTTCCGATGCTCAGGAGTGTGCCTGGACTAACGTCAGATCACYGTTGCCAGGCATTCAGAAATATATGCACTGCCTGTAGCAAAGCAGAATCAACCAACCAAGCAAAAGAAAATAAAATTACTTGCTGGCAACTGGTAACTCTGTATAGTAGATAAGAAAAAGCTTCCCTCTGTCTTTCTATTAGTCTGGATTTTAATTACAGACATCCAAGAGGAACAGATTGTCAATACCCTGCCCAAATAATTCAGCCCAAATAATACTTATCTCTAACACAGCAGTCTAAAAACATTAACTARTTTGTTCATCAAACCTGCACCGCAAGAAAGGCAGGAAGACTTGGTTTTATTATTGCTTTACTGACATCAACGACTAATCAGAGAAGACAAAGTGCTTGATCCAACACCAGCTTTCAGGATGGAGGATTAAGCACTGTGGGATTCCAGAATCAGGCACACATTCTTTTATAAGCCTATACAATAATAGCAATAGAGAGATGACAGCCTGTAGCTTAGAACATTAGTTCAGTCTTGAGATATAAATTAGAGACATTCTTACACTACTTAAGAAATGGGGTGGRAAAAAAAAMCAACACACCACAAACCCAAACCCTGCACAAAAAGGATAGAGCCTTTTGTCCTAAGAGAAAATATGTGCATTTCTTATGTGCGCTCATGTGCAATCTGTAATTACTAGTCCAAAGTCTGCRTTAGAAAGCAAATGAGAATGCTGGATCTCAGCTGCTGTAAATCAGCACCACTCTGCTGCCTTCAATGACATGCTGACACCTCTCAGGCCTTTGAATGCTTCTCACATCTTAAGATATAAACCCATCAATTAAGGGACCAGCTCTGACTCTTTTTAATTTGGTGAGTCAGCTCTCTTTGGTTTCAGCATGTCCCAGATGGCATGACTGATTCATAGGTAGCAGTTCAATGTATTGTTTTATGGGAGGGAAGGCAGAAGCAGATTTGATCTGCAATTTGATGAAGCCATCCCCAGCCCTATGAACACAGAAACGTTCGTTTCAGCACTGCAGGGAACAGACCGATCGCCTGGTGAGGCGCACGATCATCTCGTCTGGGCTAAGGGACTCTGCATTCTTTCTTCTAAGATAGAAAAGGAAAATTCATAGAGCCTTATCTATCATTTGACTACTTCCAGTTTTTGTCCACTTAGGAAATGTCAGTTAGATTCATATGCAAGTAGTGATTAGAAAATACACTGTAGGGAACAATTCCCCACTGGGCTAAAGTCCCCATTCTGAGAGGGATCTCCTGCAAAAGACTSAAGGCTATCTACTCATATTGCAGTCAATAGGTTTAATTTCTATACAAGTATTCCAGACTTATTAACAGGACTACTTGTAGTAGTACAGTATAATTAGCCAGTATAAAATCTTCCAATTTTGTTCAAAAGAAATCAAGGACTAAAAAAAGACTCAACTCTTGATAATACGCTGCCAGAGATGGTGCAATTCAGTAAAGCTCTACCGATGGGAAGACAACAGCAAGAGTTTATATTACTTGAGCTCTAAAACCCAGCCATTATTCCCTTCTCATAACACAGCAGAAGGAATGCAGGGCAAACCTGGATCACCTTGAGTGGTATAGAAAAAGAAATACCAGCACAGTGAGTCCTGGCAGATACAGGCCACCTGAGAATCAAGAAGACTGTATACCTAAAAATGTTCCAGCTCTCTACGTCAGTTCTAGCAAGCTTGCTTCTCTARGATTACATAAGATTAATGCGTTCATATGATGTATTGTCTCATCCATCATTGCTTTAAGGCTGCCACACTTTCATACTAGTATACTTTCTCCTTTCCTTTTCTTCTGTCACCTGCAGAACTAGCATTTCAGAGGCCAACAGAGTAAGGTCCTTTCCAGCTCTTTCCCTGTTTGCAAAATCCAGCCCAGCAACCTCACGCTGGCTTTCAGGCCACCCCTTCACAATTCTGCAGAATCTCTGGCTTGTGAGGTAAAGGACATGATCATAAAAAAGCATCTGTACTTTTTTGATCTAAAATGTGCTGTAGGATCTACATTTGGTATATTAACTACTGAATCATTRTTTCTATCATTTCAGTCAACAAATTTAAGCTGAGAATGTGGCTAAATCTGTTATTAACAGCTAAGTTGCAGTAAGTTTTAAGGCTTTGGAGGAATCCATGCTGTAAATCCCAACTTCAAACCTTCGTATTTCTATGTTTCAGAGATTATTTTAGCTCTGATCCCACCTGCTGCAGATCACTGCATTCCCTGAAAAACGTCAGTTGGAAGTTGTGTCAATCAGGCAGGGCTGCTTTCTTCCTGTGGACTGGCGCTTGGTGGCACCAGAGTTCAGGTAAGTAAAGATASAGATGAATCAGCAGCATTTCACTGTTCGTGTAGCTGATGCACAGTGTCGTCTAAAACGGTTTGCTCTGTAACATCGCTCTATGAGCTTTGAAGTCTGGCTCTGCATTTTYTTAGAATTATAAAGCACATGTATTTTCAAAGTGAAATACTATCCACTTACAGTTTTCTGCAATCTTCTTTGAAGCCTCCACAGGATTTAGAACTGTGAATTCTCACGACATCAGAGGAAACTGAACAACTTATCTCATTTCCAGTGCCAAAAGTACAGTGAACACTTCACAGACAAGCAGAAATTATGTCTGCCATGTTATAATTACAGAGGCTGATCTTGCAAACAGTCCCTAATATTAGCAGGAAGCCTGATCAGTTTTATCTGGATTCCACATATTCTGCAGGAGCCCATGCATACAAATGAGCTAGCAGCATGAATCTGTAACAATGTGCAAGTTGCTATTAAACCGATATCCTAAATTATAGTTTTGTTTTGGTTAAATATTACATTTAGATTTAGGTTAACAAAACATCTGCCACTGCTTCAGTTTCTTAGAAGAAAGATCAAGCCTTGGATGCATATTATGATCAAAACCTCAATTAAAAAAGGATGAGATTTGAGCATGAAACAGCAAGTACATTTGGTGACATTGGAACTCTGTGTCAGAGTAGTAATAAATTACAAAGTAGGCTAAGAAAGTGTCTTTTTACATAAAAGTAACTGCAAACACTGTCTACCAAATTCGTAATACAAAAATTCACAAGATTTAAATATATTTCTGTTCCGAATTATGGGTGGTTTTATATAAAGAGAACAAGCACTCTGGAGACTATGGAAAGCTTTGTATAACTAAACCAATATGCCATCAATGACTGCCCAGCACAGTGTAGCTAGCACTGGACTTGTGAAGGCAGAGTATACAATTTCAAAATCACTTCTGTCTTTYAATCCTCTAAAAACTGCTTCTCAGTACTTTTAAAAGCCAGTGTCTTTTATGACTACATGTAAAATGAGTTTAAGGGACTGTTAAAAATCTCAAGGAAATTCAACAGCCTAATAATCTCCTCCTTGTAAGTGCCAAATTGATTCAGCAACAYTGAGCAACTGCTGCAGAAAATGTTTGATGACTACGTGAAGTTACCAACAGGGTAACATGCTACGGAGTGCTGAAATCTCTGGCTAGCTCCTTTTTATATATACAACAGAACCTTTAAACTCACTGAAGCACAGAATCAGTGGAAAAGTTTTTTTGGACTACGTTGAGTCATGGGTGACTAAGGTGGGGACATGTGCTGTACAAAGTTTCCCATCCTTCACGGGCTAATTGTCCATTTCAGATCAACAGTCATACTAGCACTATGTCTGAATATGATCACTATCTCCAATTATCATTAAATAAGGAGGGTTAACAAGACAGACAGTCGGAGCCCAATTTAAACCTCACTGCAGCAGAGACTGCAGCAAGTGGATTGGACACACCCTATTAAAGATGCAGTACATCATTTCTGCCCTTCAAGCTTACTTCATCCCCTTTGCTGCAATGCTGTCGACAAACACAAAGCTTAACTCTTTTTAGAGCAAACTGCCTCAAAAAAGCAGGCATCAAATTGTGCAGTATTTAAGCTAGAAACATAGGATATAAGTAATCTGTATTCACTACAGATAACCTCCTTCCTCAAAACAAAGTTTCAATATATATGTGCGTATATATGTGTAAAGAGTATTTTGGTTTGTTGTTTCTCACATAGGAAGTGTTTGCCGCAGAGAACAGGGTTTGCAAATGCCTGCCTGAAAATCTTAATTCCTGGATATTCATTGCAAAGATCCAATACAAGGTAATCATGACAGTGCAATCTTCCCAAACCCATCTGGGTTATATGGTAAACTGAGGCACACACAAATTCTCTTACAAGCTTTGATTAAACTTTTGATGAAAAATCAGCTATTTCTAAATCCAGGTCAACTTCAGTAGACAGTTTCAGTCAGAAGAATGAAGGAAAAGTGGAACTTTGCTGACGCTAAAGCAGAGAAACATTTTCTAAAGGAATGCCTTTGACTTTTAATTTCACAGCTGACCTCAATTTCTTCCCMAGATCAAAATTTTGTCTGCATCAGATTACTAAACAAATCAATCTATTACACACAAATACTTATCTTTGATTGCTGTTCTTCCTTGCCATTGAATAAAGCTACTGTGCAAGGATCTGAGGAAACCCGGACAAAATATTTTGTAGTTCACTTATTCTAGGTTGTCTGTCACTGGCTTGCAAGAGAGCTTCTGTAGACAGTAAATTAGAGCAGTCCCAGAGGTTAGACCTATTTGAATTTGGGAAGAGCCGAACCAGCATTATCCTTACTCCCCTGTGAAGGGCAGCCCAGATTCTGAGCCTGAGAGCACGCGGTGAGAAACCTATGGGGCTTTATTAATGACTATGCAGTATGGACAGGAGGGATGCACTGCAGAATCAGATGGCTTGCTGTTCTGTTTCAGAGCCTAGATTTCTGCCTTCCTTCCATCCCTCATCACAAGTAACTATATTAACAGTCTAACTGCCCAAGGCTGCAGGAAAGAAAAGAAAATCAAGACAAAATGTAGTACAGTGTGGAGGAAAGCAGTGAATCAGGAAGYGTCCAGTTATAGAGGAAAGAAGAAAAACAGATGCTCTGTGAAAATGCGAACAGGAGTGACGTTGAGCCCTTATGCATAAGCAAGGCACAGATACCTAATGGAGAAAACTATGTTCTTTTGTATTCACATCAATGCCTAAACCTCCCATTAACAGAAATAAAAATCTGTCAGTAGCTTTTCAGTGCTCTTGCTTGTCTGTAGCAGCTCCAAGGGTGTTATCTACTGTCTCACAGCTGACAGGTGAAGCACTGAATCCTTCTCACTTCAGTCAGAACAAAAATAAAGTACAGTGGTTTCTGCTAAGCAGGTGGGTCTGATTCTCCTTTTACACTCAGGTGATTTAGCAATGATTCAGTCAAGCCAGTGGAATCACTGGCGGGTATAAAGACATATATACACACACACACACATATATATATATGAGAGAAAGATTCAAAGCAGTCCGTGTCATGTTAGACTGCTGTACAATTTTTATACCTATATTTACAGATACCTTTCTCAGTAACTGTGCCAATGAAAGCAAACCCCTTGTCTAGTAAGAGAGACTACTGGATATAGGACTTGATGTTGTAGGCTGGAATAGTAAGGAAACAAATTAACAGAGGGTTCCTTGAGCACTCCAGCACTTGCAATCTAGGCTGCACATACACAATTACTTTTGCACCTATAGATCCTTTACAATTTACAGACAGAAAAATAAAGGTCCAAACTAACTCAGAGTTCAAGTATGTTTGCAGGGAGTTATTTGGTACTGACCAAAATAAACTTACAGTGCAGAGCCAGTGTTTTGTCCCAGATCTTCAAACTGATAAGAAGAGGATTTCCATAGAGTTTTCCTAATTCACTGCAGCTGATGATACACGTTATTACATTTAGTGATTTATGAGAAGAAAGCAAAGATAAGGTTATGTTTCTTTCATCTTGTTTTACTCCTTCCTCAAAGGCTCTCTGTTACTGGTGCTTCCCCTCTAGACCCATCTTGATAAAGCTAACTGGACTAGAAATTAGTTTCTTCCTACTATCGACACTATAAAAATAGCGTCCGAACCCTCTGCTGTCTAAAGATGCTCTGCTTGAGACCCTTATGTTGTTGCATTTCAGTTTTTGACTGGATACTTGAAAAGCTGGCTTCCATTACTAGATAATTCACCTCTGGGCATCCAGTATGAGAACAYTGTGGGGTTGACCACTGGAAATTTTGGTCACTTCACTAGCAAGCTGAATGGGAAARGGGTCTATCTGAACACAGATCTAATGTTTGGAGGAAAGAGACGTACAGATCAATATTCCTGGTTTCTTTAATAAGTTTGGGGAGTGCAAACAAGTGATTGGGGCAGGAACTATTGATCATTTCAGTTAAAAACAACTTTTGCACACTTTGACCTTGTGAGTTCCAGATTTCTGCCCAAATACCTAGGATGTATTTTGCAAGCTACAGCATCTACTTGGCTCCCAACCCAGTTTTTCACTTCCAATCCTTATCTGAAGTTTAAATGCCAGAATTTATGGCTACATGTCTGTTAATTCTCCTGGATGTGATTAGCTGCTCTGTCAAAGTAAGATGATGCATAGGTGTTCTTTCAAGACCAGTGAAGCTCAGGTACTAATTCATTTAAGGCACTGTAAATCATGCTAGCAAGAAGCACGAAGGTACTGGCATTAAAGAAAGAGTCCAGATACYGCTGATCCTACTCACTAGGTATGTTGTCTGCCTAGTACTTTCTGAATAATGTGTTGTAAATGCCTTTCAATGCTGAACTCCTGATGTCTCAGATATGCAGGCATTTTAGCCTTTTTCTTACTTATCCTCGTTCTAAAAAGAAAACAAAAAATCCCAAAGAAATTGCATGACATTAYGTATTTCAATTTAAAATGGGAACTGTTCAGGAAGAGGTCAGCTAGTATTCTGAGGTGACTGGTACAGAGAGGAATATATAGCATATAGGACAAGTATCAKGAAACAGAGAATGTGGTAGAGAAAGAGTGAATCTGCACTGCACAAAATAAACTATCCTCTTTTCTGTAAGTCTTTTGTAGAAGAATAAAGGAAATCTAAAGGCAAAGAATTCTGCTCTAAGATACCTCTAGTACATCTAAGATTCTTAGATGTACTAAACCACTACTRAACTATCGGTCTCAGAACCTGGAATAACATGCAGCAGCCCTTGGCTTCTCGTCCTCAGAATAAGCACTCAAAACTGGGAGATTTGTAGCTTGGTACGTGAAGACTATCTAAATCAAAACTGAAATGGCTACATTACACACCACTGGTTCTACCTACTGATAAAAAAGGGGGCGAGGAGTGGAGCAGGGAGAGGAGAGAAAGCAGGAAAGAGAGAAAAAGACAGCAGTTATTTTCAAAAGAATAGAGTTGCTTGGTTTATTGACATGCGTGATACATAAGGTCAATTTGTTTGCTGTTATCTGCCAGCGCACAACAGTGTCATGTTCTGCTGTCACTGTTGATCGCTAGACAACTCACAGACACGCCACAGCTAGGCTAGACAAAAATGATCTTGTGAAAGACAAAAGGCGAAATCTCTCTTGAACCTGTCCTTACATAACACCCTTTGGCTAAAATAGAAGTAAAGTAAGCAGGATTTGGCCCGTAGTGACTTGGTACTAAAAATTTAAATCCTATAGGATGATTCTTGATTTTTCATGTAACATATAACCTTACTTACAGTGGTCCTGTGGTCTGTGGTCAGATATCCCCTTCCTTTAAAAATCATGGGGTCTATAAAAAGCTCAGGCTGAAATGTAATGTATACTGGAACACGATGGTTCAAAGCAGTTGTGGTTGAGAATATTAGCAGCCTAGTAAGAAAGAGAGAATCCTCTCTTCCTCAAAAGCTTTTCCTTTCATGTTTGTTAGCCCACCTGTTATTAAAATAAAGATTCATCACAGCTACAGACTCAAAATTCTCTCCACACAACAGTTTCTGCCACTGTTTTGCATTTCAAAAGAACACATTTGTTATAAATGTGAAAGAGTAAACTATAGGAAGTACTACCTTTTTTTCCTATAGGAAAAAAGAGTAAGTAAGGACACTTAGGTATGCAGAAATAAGCATCACTGAGCACTGAAACACAGTATTTAATAAACAGATACATAGAACACAAGGTTAGTTTGATGTCTGTGGACCTCAGCCACTGCTGTTATTGACTTAAAAGCACTGGCATGACAGCTCAAAATTTTCTAAGCATTTATGACCCTTCCATAGGAGKATGGGGGTGCACAGAGATGTCCCCCATTCCACAGCAAGTCTCCTGCTGACTTCATAAGAAGTTAGGGGCATAAATATTCTTCTGAACTGGGTGGAATTGTTGACAAAGGTCCCAGTAACTCTAACAGATTCAGGCAGGTTTGTGTGARGACCTAATTAAAAGTCCATAGAAATCAATAAAGAGAGTCCCATTTTTCTTTAGCTACTTTAGGATATAGTAATATATTAGGACATACTGCTGATAGAGATGGAGTTAAACACTTATGGGTGAGATCGCGGTCAGCAYGGGAGTCTGCTTCCTTACATGGATACAACATTATTATGTGGGATTGTAAGAAGGGACAATAGCATCAGTTAATGGATAACTGAAAATAACAGCCAGGTTGAGATTGGTCTTCCTTACTGCACTGTGCCATTTTGGGCAAAACTTCCACCATTTACTTACCTTATCAATTTAAAACATATCTCTGTGGGAATCTGTGCTTGTACAGTTCCTCCTACAAAACTTTCACAAATCTGTTTACTTCATTCTCAGCTTTTTAGTATCATCTTAACATTGGAAGGACCCTTAAGAATATTATTAGAATGTCAAAATGCCACATATAAGAATGTCAATAAATGACAAGGGAGACATACTGACAAAAATAATATGTATACTTTTGCACATCAAATGAAAGGAAAGAAATCATGATTATGGCATGTTAAAAGATCCACTGAATTGCTCATCTCCATTACAACTGCACTGAGTCAACACTGCTTCCACCTAGTCCCTTCAGGATGGGAATCAGGCAAAATAATGAGAGTTAATTGCTTTGCCAGTGTATATTAAGGCACTGTGTCCAATGATATTGATCAGTGAAAATGGGCTCAAGTAGGCTTTTCTGACGTGAAATTCTTTTTTGCCTTGTGCAAAGAACAGAATAGTAAGAAAAGCTGAAATAAATTTCTGGTTGTACCAGCCTCATCACATAAAAAGGTGTTTAAACAAATGCATTCTAGCAAAACATTGAGTGAACAGGCCATTTTGAAACCAGAGAGCTAAGATGCAGGGAGACACTGTTTTATTTTTAAATCACATTTGCATGCAAACTCACAGCTTGCAGCCACATCTGCTGAACCCGCAATAGCAGTTGCCCTTGTAATGTGATCTGCAGACTTTTAAAAACCAGCCCATTGATTAGCTGCAGGACTGCAGGACGTGATTCTATTCATTTATTTATTTATTTGTGCGTGGAGCAGCACACAATAATGAACACTGGCAAAAAGTTTATAGGGAAAAAGCAGCAATAATCTARTATCAAAGATGACTTCCGTGCACAAACACTACTAATCAGATTGGCCTTCATGACTACCTAGAATGAAACTTAACCTTAAATATGACTCCAAGTTACTAGAAAGACTGCAAGTAATTACATTCTGGACAGCTTCCTTCTTGACATTATGTATTATTTCTACTATGGAGGTACACTAGAGTCTAGTCCTAAGCCAGGAAACCATAATGTGAGATACGGAATACTTCTTAAAATAAAAGGAAGATAAGATGGTCTGAAAAGAAGTAGTCTAAGCTGGACCGAAACACTCCACTAAAAAGCTTTTGAAGGAAACAGTATAATCAAATAGCTAGAAGAGGGGTCTGCTGCTAAAAAATCCTGGATTTTATTCCCAGCTTTTGGAAGGTAAGGACTAATTAGAGCARCCTCAGAACCCTTTGATTATGTTTTACTCTCTGGGCAGGAAGGTAGATGAGTAATTAGGCCACCACGTGGGAGAAGCGAACTGAAAGTCATGACACTGATGGGTATTTCTCAAGGTGTAACTGTATAGCAGTCATTTTAGAGCAGAGGATAAAATGTTGTAACCCTAGCTTACCTTTTTGTGAAGCAGTGACAAAAGCATGTGCAAGTGTTGTTACTGGTGGCCTTGTATCTCTTAAAAAGAATAGCAGCAAAACTGTGCACTAATGACATTACCTGATGTCTGATATATATTGGGCCTTATTCTGCTGTCTTTCCAATCAATGGCAAAATTCCTGCTGGATGCAAAGGTGGCAGATTGGGCTCATTAAATTTTGAGTAAATTCACAGCAGCAAGCTCAGCATGATCCCCTCTCCTCAGCTATTGTTCATGCTGTAATCAGGCATATCCATCACACAGCTTTGCATCTGTCTGTGTCCTCCTTCCCTCGCCCAAACCTCATCCCTTAGTCYGCACGAACAATGGATGTGGTGACCCTAGAAGTCTCTTCCATATGAGGTAACTACAAATGGGAATATGCCTTTGTTCATAACTTACATTATAGAGCGGACAAGGCTGAGGTTAGCATATGGCATTTGCTAATGGTCCCTCCTATCCCACATTTCTCATAGGCAGATAATTTAATAGAGCTGATGTCTATATCCCTTAACAAATTGAATTAAAAATGTTGCAGCAGCTGCACATGTAATAGAATCTAGATGCTCTTAAGCAACCTACTTTACTATGGGCTATTGTTTTAGGCAGCAATAGAAGGTGCATAAGCAAAGACGTGCAGAATTTGGGGCGATGGACAAGACAACACCTGCCTTTCACTATATGCCATATATAAAAACAGTTAAATGCACTTACCTTGTTTCTGTGATTAATGTMGCTATGCAGCCATTTGTCTTTGCTCATTTTTTATTAGAACCATTAGTTACGTATCACAAGAACAGGGTATTTCTGGGGTAACAATGTAACTCAACTCAGGTTCCTGCTCTCCCATGGACCTCCTCAGAAAATCACTCACAGCCATTACTACAAAGACCTTCAGGAGTACAAAATTGCTAAAAAATGCATTGTGGGACTACAGGAATGCATAAAAGTGTGTTATGTGACCAGCTCTCTTTGAAAGTCCATAAACACGTGTGCCATTCCCAACTGCTAAACAGGGAATGGTGTGCCATTACAGAGAGGTGTACACAGGATACATGCACTGAAGTTTTGTGAAGTTCAGATAGTATAGAAATGGGAGCCAGCTGGTTCATGCTCTGATGAAACGTGTCCATTAATAGTTTTACATTATTTTCTAAAGTCAGGCTCGTGCTTACATATCTCTTTAAACTGGGATGTGCATGACAGTTTTTCCAAGCTATGCTGCCGATATAACACCAGATCCACAGAGATAGAGAAAAATATACTTGTTATACCCAGGCAATAACAGATCCTCTATGATAGGATCCAGCAAATTTCCTCTTGCTACAATTTCAGCTAATACATGACATCGATCCAAGTGGTCAGCCTACCCTTACAACAACTTGTAACCCACTCTACTACCCGCTGATGCATCTGTTTCATAAACCATTTTGCTGTGGTCTGTAAGTGAAGCTGCATACTCATGCATTTTTTTCCCTTCATCAAAGCCTCCAGGACAACAAAGAGTTGGCATAAATAATTCACAGTATGTTACCAAGAAAAGCAGCAAAGCTGCAGCACTTACCTATCTTCTTAGATGCATATTAGTTCAGCAATGTGACTTGTAAGTACTAGATTTTGAAAAACACTGAGTTGGAATGATCTCATCATGGAAGGCAACATTTGAAGAACTGGAAGACAACCTGTCTAAACAAAAAAAAAATCATGCTGAGTCTCTGTCTGTGTATTTATTTATTGCTATGACAACAGTAAATTGGAAGATTTAACCAGAGCCTTAAATGAACACCCAACTTCTGTGAGAACAAATGTACAAGTGTCTGCCAGACTCCCCTCACATCTGGGTCATGAGGTCTAGCAGCAATGCTTATGTCCCTGTGAGGGGGGTGCTACTCTCTGGAAAGCTTCCCTATGTAATACTACTGCTGTTCCTAAAATGACTATTCATGCTTGGATTTTCTGAGGAGGAGGGGTGAAGATTTGGTCTCACTACTCAAACTTGTAAAACTGCCTGTTTTACAAGTGTGTGCTTGATCAACAGAAATAARTCTTTGGTAACACCAACCTTGGGACCAAGTTCATTACCGTGAACTACTTACATTGACATCTTTGGCTCTGAAGCTCACAGATTCAAATTTTAGCCCTGAGCAAGACAGCAGATAATAACAGACAATGTCATATCCATAACATGTAGATACCCTTAGATGTTGATATATGAATGTTGTTTAACCTGCTACTAGACAGACCCCTAACTTTGTATTGTTAGTTCATGCTTCCTTCCCTTCCAGTGAAGTAATTACATTCAATCACCATGTCCCTCCTGATGCCCGTTTATCAACTCCCYGATTGATAACCTGTATCATGCTTTCACACACATCTGGGATCCAATCTGATCCTAGCACCACTCTGACTCTTCTCATTTGCTCTTCTGTATTATCTCATACAGATGGAGCACTGTAATTAAACGTGTCGGATCCAAACACATGCAGTGAATCATTTTAAACACAGTTCCTAGAGAGTGGGTCTCTGGTGTGTGGGTTGCAGTGGTGGAAGACAGGGAGATAAATGTTTCATAGGGTAGAGTAACGCAGAAGAAATCCAGACATGGGTTAAATGTTACTTAGGTCCGTGTGCTAAACATTTTATTATATTAAGATAGGCAATATTATCCTGATAAAGAGCTAGGGTGGGACTGAGCCATACCTCAGGTGAATTTCGTATTCTCTTTCCTTCCTGACCATAATAGTGGATTTATGACTTATGGAAAACAAAGCTACTTATTACTGAAATTAAAGATTCATGTAATGAAAAATTATAATTTCTACATTCTTGTCCAATTTCCAGACCTCTGATCCCATAAAGTGTGAAGGTCAGGATGTTAAAGGGTACATATATTCCCCCACCCCCATATAGTTGATCATATATATACTGTTCCACAACACAGGATGTTATGCATGCAGAATCCTCAGACCCCAACAGAATATAAAGCTTTTTCTAAGTTGGGCTGATAGAGGCTAGAATAAACATGGTCTGTTCTCCCTCCTGCCCACCCCCTGTTCACGTCTGCCTGTTTTGCCATGCAAGTGCACTGGGCACGTTCAGGGATTTCGATGAGGCCCATCTGTAATTCCCCAGCCGACAAGGCAGTTTAGTCTGTACACGTGAGCACTTTTAACACATGGTCTGGCCAAACCTCGCAAATCTCAATCTGTATGAGTGGCTGCAGGAAGGGCTCAGATGGCAGATATTTATTCCAATTATTCATGGGATGGCAAGCCAATTTTGTGCCTTGTTAAGTAAATTACTCCTTTAATAGGATGGGTTTACATATCTGGTGTATTAGCCTGGGGAAATAAGAGTTTTCATTTTGCACATAGTCATTCCRAATGTTGACAGGCTGCAGGAAAGACACAGCTAGTATTTTCCATTCAGAAAGATGCTGATCAAATTCTTAACCAGAATCAATAATCAAACGTATTAACRTAAGACACTAACAAAAACGTTCTCATTTTCGTTTCACTTTGCAGTGGTGTAATTTTGGAGCAACTCAAGAGAAGCCATTAGGTGACCATGGTCTTTATAATGAGCAAATGCAATAGGACCATCTTCAGAAAACATTGCCAGTACCACTTAAACRTTCTTTAACTAATATTTAGCTAGGACAATCCAAATCTCCTTTGAAGCTAACTGATTAGTATTTGTGATGCATCTTGAGATCTGTAGATTAAAAGCTCCAGAATAAGACAATGTTTTACTCTATTATTAGTCAATCAAACATATAGAAACACACATTGAAATTAAATAGCTGGAAAAACCTTGATAGTTCCTCTCCCCTTTACTTTCCTCCATCCTTTAATTCTACTTCTTTGATAAACTATTACATTTCAAAAGCCTGGTCTTTAATACTCCTTTTGTAGCTACACAAAGTGCATTAGGAATGATCTGCCCATTAGCTACCAGAGAAGATTCACAGGCATCAGTTCCAAATGTTCTAAAGCAGTTTACTAGCCTCAGAGACTTTGATGATAAGTGTGGGAGGAAGACAGAGACACACAGAATAGGGAAGACCGGCAGTCTTCCTACACACACTCCTTATTAACTTGAGTAATCCCCTTAAAGCTATTCAWATGAAATCTTGAAGCCTGATGTAACTGATGTTGCAGGCAGACAGATAGATACTTATGTCTATATAAATAACTTTATGAAAATGGCAGGACTTGACAAAAAAGATTTCCTAATTCCAAGCCTCCACTCTAACCCTCTTGTCCCTCTACAAGAAAAATAACTTATTCATTATGTAACATCTGCATACCCCTAAAGACGTGCAGCTAGGAATGGCTGAGCTAAAAACAGATTTGAAAAAGGAAGCAATAAGTATGTGAGCAGATTCTGGAACACAGGCTGAGAAAAAAGARAAGTTTTTCCTGCATCTGACCATCTAGCAGCTCACTAGAAGACAGAATTTCAGAGCTCAGAAACAAGTTTTCAAGTTCTTATTCTCCTAGCAATTTCTCCCTGAAAGTCMTGTTCCCAAACAAGTTAGGATTAGGACCCGATGAGATTTAGAGCAGGTCTGTGCCAAGGACAGCTGGCTAGATTTAGATTTGTGGCTAGCAGTGGCCACTGAACTAAAATAAATGCTAGAGTTAGAAGCAGCAGGGACTAATGATCAAGATTTTTTTTGTGTGTAGCTAATGTACCCTGCTGGTCTCATGGTTATTTTTAAGCCTATAGTTAGATTTCAGGCCAGGAAGAGCTAATGAGCCAGATTTATTGTGGGACTGGCCACAATTGGCCTTGCTTCATCYTAAAACTTGGAGGAGAAGGAACTGGCTTTCAGTGGTTTGCTAAATGGTAAAATGTTTCTTCTTGCATATACGTCACCATTTTATGCATTTTAGAATTACAGTGTGATCACCATGGGGAGAAAAGYATACAAAAACTAAAGGTATTCCATGCAGAATTTGGATTGCATGCTGTAAASAGTACATGGGGTTAAACGCTACACGAAAAGGATAAAAAAACCCAAAGTATATTAATATATAAACTTTAGTTTACTGTATAAATGTACATACAAGTGTTCTGGAAAAAACTGTGCATGATCACTTAATTAAAAGACTTCATCATAACACATCATAATGAAACAAGATACGACTGTGCAATAATGCTCACCATTATTAAATTTCAATGCTCTGCTTTAAAATATGGGAAGGCAAAAGAGCTTCTAAAGCAAAAGTTAGTCTTTGTTTTTTCTTTTTAATATTAAATATAGAAGTTCTGAGCAAATGAAAACAGGATTTTAAAATAGGAAGTAGGAGCTAATCTTAAAAATATGCAGTGCTAATGTCTCTTTGTAATAATACGAAGTAAGATCATAGGATAGTTCAATATAGAGCTGTAAGCAACAAATCATCATCCACTGACAAGAAAGCTTGCTCGAACAAGTACTCTGATTTTCAGGAGACCAGGACCCCTCATTTAATACATTCCTATCTGGTATTGCAGATGTTAACTGCCACTAATGTTTGGAAAGGACAAACAGTGAAATGTTGATGGAAGTTTTTTTCAATGCCAGCCATCAGTGTTCAGTCAGCACCCATTTCTCCCCAAGCCCCTGCCGCTGTGAAACAAGCACRGAGATTCATCTTTCACCTTCCCATTTTCCTGCAGAGCATCCCCCCCAAAGCTGCATGCTGGGCGATTTTTGAGAGTTTTACTGAGATATTCTGCAGCAATCACTGAGGAAAGAGAGGTTAAAGGAATAGCTTGTACAGCAGGCAGTGGAAAGTAGCGGTACAGAGTGCTTTATTGCTGCCTATTCCAGCAAACCACACAAAAAAATCATGTTTTCCCCGCCCTAGCCCTTCTTCCAAGAAATGTCTGCCCGATGGATAATCATTGCTGATTCAATGCCCAGGAGAGCTCCTTTAAAGAAGAAAATTGCTGCAGCATTCACTGTATTAATCAAATATTACTGCTGCTCTCTAGAGGAACAGGAAGATCCATTCCCAAAGAAGAAATAGATTCAGCATCAACTTATGTAGCTACAGCAATAAATTTTAATTTTAAAGCAATGCCTTCTTTTGATTGGGTCCCAGAAAGGGAAAAAAACGAGAGCGCAAGAGAAAGAGAGAAAAGTCRGGCTAGAGGAAAAGAGGAGTCTGAGCTGCCTCCATCAGTTTCACTGCGGGAGACTAGGAAAGACTGGGAAGTTCAGAAGCAGGAGCAGGCGCTGCAGGAGTGACTCAGCATCCTTCTGCGGCAAAAAGGGAGCATGTCAGCAGCCACCGCCCTTCCCCGGCTGCAAGCACAAGGCCTGCCCTTCCCCGTAAGCAATAGCTGCAGGAGAGACACTGCAGCCCTGCCAGACCCCCTCMCATGGAGAGCTGGTCTCCTTCTGCCCAAAAATCTCCCTGCAAATAACTGCAAGMGCCACACAGCTCCCTCCCAGAGCACCCATGGAGCCCACTCCCATGCCAGGGAGAGCATCAGTAAAGCTGCCATACTCCCACCTCCCCACTGCAATCCAGAGAGACCACCACACTCCCTCGGAGCTGCAGAAATGCTGTTAACTCCCACTCTGCCATATTCACCTCCTACTCACTGGGAGCAGCAGAGCAGCCGACTCCTCTTCCTCTCCTGCACCCCGTCTAATTCTCACATAGCTATATACCACGGACTTTAATTTTCACAGAACAGAAAAGCAACAAAAGGGCCAGAGGACTGCATGTCCAGACCCACACAACTGAAGCTGTTATCCTACAGGACATACATACGACGGTGCACGTGGGAGAGGCGTCTYGTGCTTTGTTTTGGCAGTCACCCAAGTCACGCTCAGTGTGCAASGGCAGGCAGAGAACTTGATCCCCTCAGGCTAACCAGAGTGGGAGACTGGGCTCTTCCCACTCCCACTGCAGAAGTGGGCCCAGTTCCTGCAATCTGGACTTGGGGGGGAGAAGCACTTGGTATCCACAAACACTGCCTTGTAAGTTAGTGCTTGGCRAAGGCTGTAAGGAATCGAGGGAGAACAGACCTACGGCTGGTACAAAGCCCACTCTTGTTTGCTCCTCAGCTCTTTGCTCATGTTCTGCTAGGTTTGTCTTGATTTCCCATCTGTTCCCATCCTACCTTTGTATTTCTTATTTAACACCTTCCYCTTGAGTGGTGTTGATTTTTATGGGGAGGGGTAAATGGACTTTTTTCTCCTCCCTCCTCTARCCAAATTTTACCTGGCCCCTTCTCTCAGAACACTTAGGAAATAAAAAAACACCACCTTCCCTGGGAGAAAATTGTTCTGATCCCATGGATACCCCAATCRCCTTATTTTGTTGCATCATTTTTGGCTACTTGGGGGAGAGTTTTATTTAGTATAAACCACAAACACTRGCTCTTGGAGTGAGGTCTGGAGGTGATAAGGCCACTGAAAACTTGTTAACTATATGAAAGCTGGGGCAAAGCAGGCATTGCTGCTGTATGGGAAAGGGGAAGCTTGCTTTTTCCAATTCTTTTCTTGCTTGCAGCAGTTAGGCTTCTGGCCAAAGGGAGCCTGGGACRTGGTAGCTCCTCCTCTATGCGGGACTCTCCTCCTCTCTCCCTCCCTTCTCCTCTCTTTGAAAGTTGGTGCAGTGTTGAACTTTTGCCAGAAACTGGACCTGCTGCAGAAGCAGCAGCTTCCCAGCGGGAGGAGGGAAGAGGCAGATTGAGTAATCGTTTCTCTAAGCTCCGCTTGACAGCAGCTAGTCAAAGAATCCCTTCTCCCTCTTCCTTCCCCTCTCTGCTTATAGTAAGCCTCTATCAATCCATAAATTACCACTACAGGGAAGGCAGTGCAGGGTCCTGCCATCACATCCCCACAGTGACAGGCAGAAGACACTGCCAGGRACTGATGCAAGACAGTTTGCTCCCTCCTTTTCCATTTGCAAAAGGTCAAATCCCCCCTTACCACAACCCATCCCTCCCTAAGAATGCACAGGGAAACTTCACTTAAGTTTTTTCCTCGGSCTGCACCTGCCTCTGTTGCTATCCCTGACACCCCAATCCTAGGCCTTTATTAGACCTCATGCAGGCAGATTCCATCTCCATCCCTGAAAAGCCCAGGAAAAAAAACTTTCTGCTCCCTTTCTGCCCTCCCTTGTCCCCCTAAATTGCAGCTCCACAGAGCAAATTCCCAGCAGGAGGCGCTGGAGGAGTACACGGAGCCCCAAACTACTGCAGTCTTCCCCCAGGGAACTGCAAATCCAGAATTAACCCTTCCTGCAGTCTTTTYCTTCCCCACTGTGCCCAGCATTTCTCAGTCCACCGCAGGCTGCTCTGAGGCATGGCAAGCTTCCTGAAGGAATGATTTAGGTCAGATTATATGGATAGTAACTCTGCCCCTCAAGGCAAGCCCTAGATGCAGTTGCACAGTCTTGGCCAGCCTAAATGAAATCTGCAATGCGTTTTTTGTGTGTSTCTGAACACGGCAGCATCAAACCTTGGGGGCCATTGAACTCACTAGGTTGCCTCCTGTCTTACTTGTCAGGATGCATTACTATGAGAAATAACTCCTCCCTTCCTCCTTCCTCCCCCTCAGCTATCCCACACATATGCACCTTGAGGAGACAGCCCAAAAATGGACCTTCACCTCTCCCTGACTGTGCTGTGCCTACAAATAAAGGCGTTTGCTTCCTCCTGGCTGTGYAGTGCTGCAGAAGCAGCTGTTTCCAGGGCTGCAAGCTGACAGAATGGCTTCTCCTTCTTCAGCAAAATCTGCAGACTCATAGCATCTGATCAGTTTTCTGAACATCTCATCTCCAGACCTACTGGTCTTAACCCAAACTTCAGAAGTTACCAGATTTAAAGATCGTATTAGTTACAGGAACAATCCAGGTTGTGCCACTTCTCCTTTGCTCAGATTAGTGGAAACAAGAGCACTGCCAKGCTCACAAATCACTTGAATAAATACAACAGAAGGAGCATCCCAGCCTTACAGAAATTTACACGTGTCCCTAGATGTTAAGGATAATGTGACAATTTCCTCTTTGCTATCTTCACATACACACTCAAAAGAAAAAGAAAGATTAAAAACAAGTTGCATGTAGCCACTCTTGAAGTAAAAAACTGAAAGGAATTAATGAAATTGCTTTCCGTGTCGAGCGTGCAATGGGTATAACAAACAAACTAGATATCTTTTCCTGAAATCGTAAAAAGTTATCCTGAAATCTTTTTCCCAGTACTTTAAAAGCACAAGTACATATTAGAGCTTGTACAAACGTCTTCACTGAAATCTTTTAAAACATATTCTTCCTTATGATGACAAACCACTGTCCTAACTGATCAAGAGCGCTACTTCTATGTTTTATTTTTATTGATATTGCCACACATTGTAGAGCCACATCAGTCTGCTAGATACTGTATGTATATAAATTCAGAGAAAGAGCCTGCACTTGCAATGTAATTAGGCAAGCAAACGCTGGAAAGCAAAAATGTTAGCTAGAAATCTGAGGCTCTG
Source organism: Oceanodroma leucorhoa (assembly GCA_030449065.1). NCBI lineage: Eukaryota > Metazoa > Chordata > Aves > Procellariiformes > Oceanodroma > Oceanodroma leucorhoa. The sequence goes on from JASVER010000094.1 coordinate 637,920, forward strand.
AAGACTCAGCCTCTAAGCTGTTGCTTTCCAGCACAAGGGAGCTGCAAATGCATTTCAGGAGTAGTGCCCGACTTGCCCAAGACTAAACAAAGCACAAGGACCTCCTTAAATCTGGTTACAACCATTTTTGGTCTGTGTCTATGGTCTGTGCTTAGATATGTTTTCCTCATGATAYGAGAAGGCTTTTTAGCCCATGAACATAAAGGAAACATTTCCCAACAATACAACAAAAATGTATGCACACAGCATTACTCTTCTAAACACAGTGACATGGCATATGAACTATTCATGCCATTTCTGAGGTGTCACTGAAAGATACAATACACTCTTCTTAATGTTATAGTATGTGGTGCAGTAACACAAAGAGGTTAACAGTGCTTTATTCTGTGGTTTTATCCCTTACTAATTGAAAATTTCCAGGAATTCCAGTTCAAAGCACAGAACTGGAAAAGATAATTTTGGTTGGATTTATAATGCATGAACTGATGCAAGCAACTCAAACTGGCACAAAAAGCTTCTGGTTTGATGGTTTAGTGAATTACATACTTGAGAACCCTTTGCGACAATCTCTTGTCTTCTGGTGATTTCTTGTTCCCATTCATTTTATCATTTTGATACCCCTATACCAGAAAAAGAGCGTTGTTCAAGGACATAACACCATTATATTGATGTGCTGTAGGTCAAAGAGCTCTCTCAGCTTTCCCAAAGGTCATCCCATCTGCAACCAGGCACAAACCAGGAGACCCATAAAACTCTTCACTGCAGTAAGTAAATTTTACACTGCTGCCCAGCTGTATTATTCTGTAGTGCAGACCGCTGTCTTGAAAGGTGAAACATGACCTTTCATATTTGGCTTCAGTATTTGAAATATGCTTATTATAGCTTCACAAACATCCTCTTACGGATTCCATCAACAGAAGCAGACAAAAGAGAGATAAAAGGATGTATCTGCCTCCCTTATCTTTCCTAATCCCCTGTCTACTCAGAGCTATTCTCTACAGCACCACCTGAAGTGCTTTATCCTACCTCATAAAAAATGACCAGGTTATTCTCCTTGAAAAGCAAAGTTAATACCATTTCTAGTCAGTTCTGATGGTCATGTTTGTGAATCAGCGGACCCTTGAAGATTTCTCTCTTTTCTTTACTGTGGAGGCCTAGAAACTGCACTCCTTTCAGCTGCTGCAGGAATTTCATCCCAATTGCAAYGGACCAGCTAGGTAAACCAAATAATCTCCCACACCTCTGTTGGTTAATTACTGGGGCCAGTGTAAGTGCACATTTCACCATTYCTGCTGTCAGACAGGAAGCAGACAATCACTTAGAAGGTAACACAACCATCTGCTCAACAGCTACAAYACCCCTTTGAGACTTTGGAATAACTAAAACAAATGACTGAGTAGCTTTTGGCAACRCCAAATAAACAGACTGAGACTGGTTAGTTATACATGCTAAGTGCTTCTGAAGTTATTATTTCAATAATGCATTTCTCTTATACAAAAGCCAAATTCATGCTGCAAGTTTCTGCTAACCTGAGGGCTTTTAAAGAGTCTAAGATAGTGGTAATTCAAGTGCTGAAAATACTAAAACTGAAAGTCCTTAAGGTCCAGATCTCCAGAAAAGCATAGGCTCTGAACTCCTATTGGCATCAATTAAGTATAGAGGAAACATACCCTGGGAAKAGGATTAGACAGACGGTAAGATTGTGAAAAGAGTTAATGAATGTACATTTAACAAATGAGAAAAATACGATGATGATGATTAAGCCAACTGAAAAGAATCAGTAAAGATTTATTCATGTAAACATTTTGTAAATGCTTAGAAAACACAAACAAAACATCTGGAACAGCTAAATTTAGCTCACCATTTAAGTTTTTACCACTAGTCACAGAAAGGACTAAGAGCTTATTATCAGGATAGTAGAAATTTTAAAAGAGTGAGTACGATAGATCCTGATCTAACCAAGCCTTGCCTTCTGGGGTGAGGATCATGGAATGCCTAAAGGCAGAAGGCGCTGCTTCGTACCTGCACAGGGCTCCCTGGAACACGTATCATGTTCTTGCTACTAACAGCGAAACAGAGACTATTCCCACGCTCAGTTGATTCTCCCACACTGTGGGACTAACTATATTTTAGGCTTCATAATCATAGAAGGTGATGGCTGTCACACAACATTACAGCTGTTCAGATGTAGTAACGTAAGACAAAAGCCTGGGAACTTATCAAAACTCCAAACCCTGAAAAATTAAATCTTTTTATTACTCAGCAATGAAAGACCACAAGATCTGCCTGTGACTCAAAGTTTCAGGGTTCCAGTTTTGAGCAATTCCCTTTTCACTCCTCCACACTCAGAAAGGGAAAGAAAAAAAAGAAAAAAGAAAAAACCCAACAGCAGTTTTAATGGAAGTGAAATATTTCTATTTCCCTCAAAAATTGCACAAATAAAAAGAAAAAACAGTAACTTCTCATCTGCCCTTATTAGTAGTATCAAGAAAACACTTGAATTCTCACAGCTAACACATGCCATGACAGCCTCTCAATCAGGCTGTGCAATTTATAATTTAATCTATGCGCTAGAGTGGTGCAAAGCCATTTTCTCTCTAGGAGGAGTAGTGCCAGAGATTGAACCCCTGCAGACCTCTGCAAATGTTTCAATTATGTTCTATTAGCGTAAAACCAGAGCKATAGGCTGCATTTCGTATTCTATCCCACATACGCATAAACCCTCAACTATCATCCTTAATAACCAAATACAATACCAAGGATCTGATGCACGCAAGAGGATCTGATGTAGGAAATTAGGTGCACTGGCTGCAGAAGTTTAGCCATTTTTATTCATATACTGCAGAGCTGAGCAACTTTAGCTCGCTGCTGTGAAACTTAACCATCAACACACTGCAGTACAACAGTCAGACAGTTTTATTGCTCACTTTTCTTCTATGTTTTATACTCAGCAGTATATGCCAGACTATTAAATAATGGGATGCTTATATCTCACTAAGAAATGCTTGCACATGTGCATGGGGGAAAATTATACACGTACTAAAAGGTAGAGGTGGCTTTGTGTACACCCCACATAAATTTTATTGCTGCATATGCAGCAGGAGAAAAATCTCTCAAAGGTTTCAAGAATAATTGAGTTATAGGGAAAGTATTCCTCAGAATCTGGATGAACAATTGTGATCAAAGGAAGAACATATCCTGGTAATCAGGAATTCTGACTATGCTTAAGTTCCCTGCAAACCGCAAATACAAGATCTCTCTGCCTTTTAGCTGTACATGCAGTCCACAAATAGTCTTTTTGACCCACATTTTATCTTTATTGTCATTCATACTGGAAAGTTTTTGGAAGGAAATAGAGTCTCTGTCTGCATTATGAGCCCTTCATATGCTCTCAACTGTATTGTAAATGTAGTCTCCTCTCTTCTACCCACTGTATCACCAACAGAACTAACTTCAGCTGGCGCAGCCAGTATGTGGTCACCAGAAATGGGAAAACAGGGAAATATTCACACTGCTTGCCTCTGGATATTGCTGCTGATAGGAGTATTCAACTTCAGAAATATAAGGGATATTAAATTTCTCCTATTATTATCACCTACAGTTGCTCAAGCACATCTTCTTACAGCATGCATCCCTCAAACAAAACTATATATACATAGTTATTTTCACTGAGCATTTAAAACTTTGCAGTAGTCATAGAGCTGGTTTCCCAGAGCAACTCTTTGGGGCATACCAACGCTTAGGGTTTGCTTTGTCTTTGTTCCTTAATGTTCAGGTAGTTCACTGTACTGATGAGAATGTCTCAGGTCTTTAACTGAGTCCATTGCTTAACATGCATGAGTACAGACCAGAAGCAGAAAACACCACTGTATAATGGCACAGGGAAATGAAGATTTGTAGGCATACCTATTCAGCTGCCCCTACAGATAAAGACGCATGCATGACACAAAGCATGTAACTCATCTTTTTCTGCAAAAACAATTGTAACAAGCTGTAATTTTTCAAAGGACTTTGCAGGAGTTTTGTGTCCAAACTCCTTTGGGATTCAGTGGGATGTAGGCATTTAGAGACGTGAAAATTCCACTTGAATCATTATGCTTGGTATATATTAGGTATGTAGGCAGAGCACTCTGCTTTCAGTCAGCTGAAACAACTGCATTCACTTCAGTTTAATATTATTTTGAGAAAGAATCGGGTAAGAACAGTAATTCAGAAACACTGAAGACTGAAGACTATTACAACCACATTGTGAAGAACATTTTAATGTGGTGAAAAAGGTTTCCAAGACAAAAATAAAAAATACAAGGAGTGATTTAGATAAGCCATTGGAAGGCAAAAAAACATGCTAGAGATTACAAATGCCAGTAAGGTAAAAAGACAGATATTGACTCTGTTGCTTTCTTCCAACCCCGGCATGTTACTGCTATGGGATACCTACACAATACACCTATCAGTTGCTCTACGATGTACCATAAGATCCAATTGACTGATTCCAATCTTGCACAATCCAGTGTAAACCGGACGTTATAACCATTAAGATTGATGAGTTAATACTAATGAATACAGAATAAGAATTGTGTTCTATAACTCACCAAATCATGTGAGGGAGGGGGGGAAAGGAATCTGTTGCAATTCATCAAAAGTTGATTCAGCTGAGAACTGTCACAATTGTTCTTTTGTATTTTATGGCATCAAAAAACACCACTTTTCAGGTGACAGCTTTAAGACAGGTAAGATCACTCACAAGGAGACAAAAGGAAAAGAAGAAGCTCAGATCATAGCGTTAAGTGGCAGGACTTCAGTGACGCCTACAGCCCAGGGCCAACTTACAACAAGCTTCTGATGTGGCCCTCGGTCTCCTGAGTCTAACCCCTTACTTCTCAAGTTGGCATTCAAAGCAATGAGACTTTGCAAATGAGTAAACGAGCTCTTTCAAAAGGGGCCGGGTGGGCTTTTTCAAACCATGTACATTGCTCTGCAGCTGGCGAGGTAGGGGAGTTTTATCTTATTTGTCCAAGAACCTTTCTGTTTATGTTTAATTGCTGGAATCAAACAAAAGCAGAACATCCATTTAATTGATTCTGGGAGTTAAGAACTAACCCTTGAAACTGCAAGGAGGAATCTGCCATCAGATTTTGTGGCCTAGTTTGGAGTCCCGATCCAAAGAGTAAACAAAGCTAATGAGTCTTCTAATTAAGCATTCATTGATAGAGCTCAGATGAAAGAAGTGGCTGGCTGTTTCCTCTAGCTCTTGTAATCAAGAGACAGAACAAACTCAAAGTGAGCAAATTAATGTTACTGTGCACAGCAAAACAGAATTGGTGTAAGCGATAATAAAATAATGAAAGCTGCTCAGGCACTTACTATATATGACACAAACAAAGCAAATAGCTGTTCAAAAGAAATAAATTAAATACTTATTAGCATTTCTTCTGTGTCTTCCAGATACTGTATTTCAGTCCTTGCAGACAAAATTCCACACGGGCTTTGACAACTCATGTTAGTGTTGTCTCATATTAAAAGGACTGTATGGAATATAGGAAGCAGACTTCCTAAAATGTAAGATTCATTCCAATTCATAAAAGAAAAATGCAGCAGGGTTAAGAGAATCTAAGTAGAACAGAGTATTTTCATTTGCACACTTCAATTCAACTCATTCAGAGATTTTGGTTTAATTTTAGACATATACATAATGTCTGGGTTCCTAACTTCAGGACAAGGGAAAGAAAACGGGACCCATTACTCCTGCTTGTGACTTTCAAAATATTCCCCCGATAGGTAGAGTATTAGTGACATACAACAGCAATTTTCAAGTGCGTTCAGCATAGGGTCAAAGCTTAAAAACAGCCCAGACAGATGTAGAAATTCTAGCACACATGAGAATAAACCCCGAAGAAAGTTCTTCGGGGTTTCCCCCCCTCCTAGAAGTAGCTATAAACACAGCAGGCATTGTAGGGCGACCTCAAAATCGTGAACCAGACTTTTCTCAGATGTAGTTCCCAGGGGCTTCAATGAGAATTCTTTTTCAGTTTTTGCAGCACCTCTCTCTGTGGTAAGATCAATAAACAGACCTATAGGGACAGCTCGGCCGTAGGCATGCTTTACTGCATCCCCATAGCACTAAATACTGGCACAAAGCGTTGACTGCTACAATGGACCCGTTCCAGCTCTCCCCTTCCTCCTTCAGAACTGCTCTGATCAATCTTATCAATAAAAATCAATCAACACATAAAACACAGTGCCACTGAATGCCAGTATGTTGATTTTTGAATTTGCAGTAAATTTAAGAATTACAGAACACTGGGAAAGGAAATTGCTCAATTATACTTCACTATGTATAGTATCTCTCAGCTACCTGTTTTGTGAGTATAGGTACCATGTACATATCAGCTCTTAACATCTCATTTTATATATTGTATAAAAAATATGATGTTGCATACACATCAGAGCTATGTAATATTTTCAATAGTGAGAGTGCCTGATTCCCCACTCTCTCAGAGCTGTGTCTTTATAGAGTAGAAACAATTAAAAAACCCCAAACAAGTACAAACAATGCTTTTGCTTTTCTGACTTAGGACTGCTCAATTTCTGTGCGAGTTCAAACTAAGCAGGTACAGCTCTTTTTATGCTTCTGAAATAAGACCAGGAGCAGACAACGAAGACTTCATTCTGCTATCCATCTCAACCCCAAACATACCTGTTATACTTTCTGCTGGGGAAACCATTCTGTGATGAGGAAAAAAAAACAAAACAAAAAAGAAGGCACACCCCACTAGGCTTCAACGCCTAAGTGTTTTGCAGCATAGGGGAATTTTCACTGACTCTGGTTGCATTCAAGTAACCCTAGCACAGAGTTTAGACCTAAACTCTTCCTTGAGGAAATGCCATTCCTAGACTGAGTACGTGTTAATTACATAGTATGTAGCTGAGGAAAATGTATTGTCATGGAGTTACTTGCTTTTGCTTATGCAGCAGTAGTATGTGACTGCATAGCTGCCATTTTATCATCTCATTACTGTTATTTCTGCATCATTCATCATGATAATTTGCATTATTTAGGTCAGCCAACCTAGAGGAGGTTTTCAAGGGGTGTACCTGGCCTTGGGATTCTTCTACCGCAAGTTTGTTAGATGAAATCATGAGACTCACACCTAACTAAAACAGCAAGAGAACAGCTTTAGCTTCAGCAGATGGAAAGGACACAATGCTAAGGTGCTGGGTGACTCAGCTCATCTCTAGTGATTGCCTGCCTGCTTTTTTCAACGTGGTCTTAAACAAAGATGAGACAAATGGCACAGGCCATTTCATTCTAGTTGGAAGCCAGTCTTTACCCTGTTCCTCTGTTCACTGCTACTTCAATGATTTTTCTAACAATAATATATCAAGGGGCTAGATTATACTCTGCATTATGGCAAAAAGCAAGAAGAGGGAGACAAAGAGAATGGGGAAATCAGTCAGCACTTCCCTGTACCTGGAAATACAAGCTTCCGAAGAAGGATGCCTCCAGTAGTAGCTTTCTTATAGTAACAAAGCTTCATCCTTACCTCTGAGTCACACTGAAACTCAGCACTGCAGGGCTGTCTGCAGACACACTTTCCTGGCACACACTGCTGGCAGAGAGGAAGGGGTTTTCCGCTCATTTTCCCTCTCTAAAAAATATGAGAAAGAACATTAACAGCCTACAATTACAAAGCTTATTTTCCTGGGATATGAAGTTCTTTTTAGAAGCTGAGGTATATTCATTTATTAATACATGGCATAATAAATGATACCATTAAAAATTAAACGTTATGCTCAAATTGAATGTAGGGGAGATTAGCATAAATCCATTGGCATGAAACAAGGTATGCCAGTTTGCATTAGTTGAGTGTCCTGAACAATTTGCGTGTAGAAGCTTACTTAATCTCTGACGAAGCCCACTGCAAATCTTTCCATCTGCTATAATGTCTATGTTGTTCATTTCTTCCTTGGGTACTCTGCAAGCTACACAAGCTACCTCTTTTGGGCAAAAGGAAAAACCAATCTCTGTTAAAGCTAAAATGTATTAGCACATAAAACTATACCTGTGCTGCTGTATGTTGCATATTCAATGTCTGTTCTAACACGCATGAATGCAACTGCTACTGAAATGTAAATCACAAATTTTGAATAAAATTTTGAGTAGAAGCCTCACTTGCAGTGCTTGTAAATCGAGAGCAATTCCATTGATCTTCATGGGGACACTTTAGATTTGCAGAATAAAAACTCTCATCAGCTCTACTGTGATATAGTGACACATAAGCCTTTACTAGCTCTTAGTACAGTTCATTCCGCTTAGCATGAGCTCAGATGAAACGAGACTGCAGCTTTGTACCTCTGGTGGGCCATTGCCCTTCACAGCTTAATATCCCTCATATTCAAGTACCCTGAAACCTAATGGAAATGATACCACACAACAGGTAAGGTTGTTTGAGGTCACTAGAAGATAGTAGGAAACATGATTAAATCAACCTTGCTCTATCTTTAGTAGATGACTGGTATTAAGCAAACATATCTTTATGCCAGAAATACTTAAGCACCATTGCAATTAGTGACAGACACACAGATTAACTTATGTATATTACTAAGTCTTTCCCCTTTCTTTAGGAAGCAACTAAGCATTTTTGTTGTATCTCCCAACCTGCACCTACGTTTATTCCTTCCTCAAGAAAACTTTGAAGAGTTTGTTTTGTAATATATTTGCCCTTCTGACTCAGAGACACAAATTATCATTTCCTTTTTGAGCATCCAATGAAGTCTGTGCTCAGTATAGTCCTAGCTTACTTCTGATAAACCTCTACTACATAAATACTGTTTTGTTTTAATCAACCAGTGGCTAATAATGTGGGTCAGAGGTAGCTGCAATGCAGCTGCCTAGCTTTAGTCTCTGTATTAGCCAGATTACACAAGAACATATATTCAGTGCCTATGCCCAAGTCTTAGACACTTGCCTCTAGAAAATCTCAAGAAACAGAGGAAGCAAAGCTAGATAACTAGGTATTAATGTATTTTGCTAGGACTGTGAATCACACCCCGTATTTGTTTCCTCATTCATGTAATTACCTGGTTATTAGGAACCACTTGTAACAAAGGACATGGAGAGGACAGGAGGAGCTCGAAAAGCACACACGCCGTGTGAAACCTGCAGATTGAAGGAAAAAACCCGCTATTTACACCCGCGGTCTGGGGGTTTTGAGGTGCAGTGAGGGCTGCGTGCACCCCAGCCTCACTGAGGCACCGGGCCTCCCTACGACCCCAGCCACAACGTGGGGTTTGCAACCACCTCCCCAGGGATTCTGCCAGGGCGGCTGGCGGGAAGGGGAGCAGGATGAGAAGAGGGTGTTACGCACAACCCTGGCAGGTCGGGGGGGCAGCAGCTAGGCCTGAGGGCGCCCTAAGGCGAGGCAGGCCCCAGGCGGGCCCCAAGGGGACCTGAGGCGAGGGCGCTGTGAGGCGGGTCTGAGGCGGGCCCACGCCAGAGCAAGCTAACAGGGAGCACCAACCCGCCCACCGGCAGCCCCCCCGAGCCGCGGCGGGGCGCGGAGCTTGGCGGGGCGCAGAGCCGGCCGTACCTCAGCGCCACGGCGCTCCTCCCCGCCCCGGCCCCGCCCGGCGGCTGCGCCCGCCCGCCCTCCCCGCCGATAAATACGGGCGGTCGGGCAGCGCCGTGCCGCAGAGCAGCCGCCGGCCCTCCCTTCGCAGCAATGAGCTCGTACGGCTAYGACCCGTTCTTCCCCTCCTACAAGCGGCGGTACGCCGAGAGCCCGCGGCTCCATGTCTCGGCGATGCGCAGCGGCGGCGGCTACAGCTCGGCGCGCTCGGCGTACTCCAGCCTGTCGGCGCCCGTCTCCTCGGTGTCGGTGCGCCGCAGTTACGCCACCTCCAGCGCCTCGGGCTCCCTCCTGCACTCGGTGGACAGCCTCGACCTGAGCCAGGTAGCGGCCATCAGCAACGACCTCAAGTCCATCCGCAGCCAGGAGCGGGCGCAGCTGCAGGACCTCAACGACCGCTTCGCCTGCTTCATCGAGCGGGTGCATGAGCTGGAGCAGCAGAACAAGGTGCTGGAGGCCGAGCTGCTGGTGCTGCGGCAGAAGCACGCCGAGCCCTCCCGCTTCCGCGCCCTTTACGAGCAGGAGATCCGCGAGCTGCGCCTGGCCGCCGAGGAGGCGACGAGCGAGAAGCAGGCGCTGCAGGGCGAGCGGGAGAGCCTGGAGGAGACGCTGCGCGGGCTGCAGGCGCGCTACGAGGAGGAGGTGCTGAGCCGGGAGGACGCGGAGGCGCGGCTGCTGGAGGTGCGGAAGGGCGCGGACGAGGCGGCGCTGGCGCGGGCGGAGCTGGAGAAGCGGGTGGACAGCTTGCTGGACGAGCTGGCCTTCCTCAAGAAAGTGCATGAGGAGGAGCTGGCGGAGCTGCAGGCGCAGATCCAGTACGCGCACCTCTCCGTGGAGATGGACGTGTCGGCGAAGCCCGACCTCTCCGCCGCCCTGCGCGACATCCGCGCCCAGTACGAGAAGCTGGCGGCTCGCAACATGCAAAACGCCGAGGAGTGGTTCCGCAGCCGCTTCACCGTCCTCAGCGAGAGTGCCGCCAAGAACACCGACGCCGTCCGCGCCGCCAAGGACGAGGTCTCCGAGAGCCGCCGCCTGCTGAAGGCCAAGACGCTGGAGATCGAGGCCACCCGCGGCATGAACGAGGCGCTGGAGAAGCAGCTGCAGGAGCTGGAAGAGAAGCAGAGCGCCGACATCTCCGCGCTGCAGGTGAGGGGGCCGGGGGCGGCTGGCAGCGGGGGCGCTGCTTCTGGCTCCCGCTGGGCTGCATCGCGTGCCTGAAGGGTAGGGTATGGTAAAGGAGGGTGCAAAATGCCACGGAGCTACCSKGCGTTGATATGTCGGTTATCTATAYACCGGTAAAGCCTTACCTATGTCATTATAAAAAAGAGATCCTTAAGCTAAAACTAGAAAAAGCACGTAGAGGCTAACRCCAAAATGAAGCGATGCACATTTCCTGGATTTCAGGCAGAAAATTGGGTTCGTAATGTTAAATAGGTATAGAATAATAGGGTGTAGATACAGGGGTGGGAAAACCCTGCCAGGGAAGGTGGGATTTGGTAAATGGTGCCTTTGTGGCCGAGGGTGGAGTTGGAGCTGTTCGTTTTCGCTGTCCGCTAGAGCAAGGTTAAGTTAACAGGATTGGAGAAATTCCTTGCAAGGTATTATTGCTAGACATGGGAGAATTAAGAATTTTACGCTGTYAATGTTGTTACTTCCAACAGGATACAATCAACAAATTAGAGAACGAGCTGAGAACCACAAAGAGTGAAATGGCTCGGTACTTGAAGGAATATCAAGATCTGCTTAACGTGAAAATGGCCCTGGACATTGAAATTGCAGCATATAGGTATGACGGGGGGAATGTTTTTTAGTAAGACAGAACTCGGATCAGGTTCCCATTCTCTTTTCAAGAGAATTATTTTATTTATCATTCCTTCAGCAGGAATTTTCATAGATAGGTGTCAGAGTTTAATCAGATGATCTCCATTGTCTTGTTATTGGAAGAAGCAGTGCTTTTGAGGTAAAATATTTGCTTAAAGTAAAATCTTCAGTGAGTATAATTGTATATATGTGTATGCATGCATACAGAACTCTTAGCTCGGCAACATATGATCTCAGTTCTCCATCTTCACAGATAAAAATACCTGTTCTGTACTTACAGTGAATTGTATTGGTGGAACTTCTTAATACAGATCGCTGTGTTCTCAAAATTGGAAATCCCTTACATGCTTTGTAATGGAATGGGCTTTGTTTCTAACTCACAGAAGCAATCTCCTGCAAAGCAAATATTTTACAGCAGAATTGCTGCGAAATAGCTGTTTAATGTTTTGTCCTAGATACTGTTAGAAATGGCAAATGCCGAAACAGAGTTTCTATGAATGCCACAAGGGGCAATATTGAGAAAGTGGCTATAAACCTTGTCTAATAGCTAAACATAACATCAATTTGATACACCTGCATTGTTCTCTGCAACCCTACAGGCTACCAAAACACCTCTGACTTTACCTGCTATAGGAACCTAATCCTAGGGTTTTTTTCGCCATTATTTCTTCTAACAAGGAAAAGTATTAATTCACCAGTAATGCACACCTCTGAAACTTTTAAATTATTCCAGGAAGGTAGAGTAGCATTGCCACATAGCTATTCATTATGGGCTAGTTTTTGCGCTCCTAAGTATGCAGTCTCTAGAGCTTGTGCTGCTCAAAGCATAATAGTATCTTGGTCCATAGCTGCATCTACTGAATACTGCTGCAGCATAACTAAGTAATTTGTTTGCTTTTTTTCTGCTAGAAAACTGCTGGAAGGTGAAGAGACCCGACTCAGCTTCACTAGTGTTGGAAGCATCACCAGTGGCTACACCCAGACTGCCCCGACTTTTGGCAGGTCTGCCTACAGTGGTCTCCAGTCCAGCTCCTACCTGATGACAACGCGTTCCTTCCCCACATACTACTCCAGTCATGTCCAGGAAGAGCAGATTGAAATAGAGGAAACAGTTGAGGCTGCTAAAGTGGGAGAAGCCAAGGCAGCCCCTGCAGAAGAAGGTGAGGAGGAAGAGAAAGAGGAAGGTGAGGAAGAAGCGGGAGGTGAAGAGGCTGAAGAAGAGGAGGAAGGTACTTACAGTTACTTTCAAATCCCTCTCTTTCATGCTTCGCCCTGCTTATATGGGGTAAGACCCAGAAATCCTGATGGCTGAATCTAATGATTAGACCTCTCTCATTGTCTGCTCGCATGAGCAAAGGATTGTAGGATTAAGCACACAGCATTTAAGCAGGAAAGCCTGAATATTGAATGGAAGATAAGGTAAACATTCAATATCAGGCAGATTATAGGACTGATTATACTCCCTTGGAAATCACTGGGTGTTTTTCCATTCAAGTTTCCGAAAACAAGAATGACAATACTTTAACAGTGCGTAATGTCATAGTCTTATGACGGCAAACAGTACTTAGCTGTTACAGACATCCTCAAAAAGAACGAGCAAGGACATCCTGAGCTAAATACTAATTCACAGAGAGTAGCCCGTGGTAATAGGAACATCAGCTGATGTAACTGTTGGGTTCTGTGGATAGCAATATCTATCGCCTGAGGTCTAGGTAGTTTTCTTGTTCAACCAAAGTATATGCCACTTCCTTGCTGCCCCACAATTTATTTACCAAACTCACATTTTAAAGAAAATGTAAAAGGAATGTTATCCAGAGCTGCTTTTCCCAACTTCAGTTGCATAGCTCTGAAGGATTTAACCTAAACATATCTGAAATGCATTGGTTACCATTGAACTATTCTAGGAGTTTATTAGTGTAAAGATTAATTATAATGAAATGATAGCTAAAGAGCCAATCGGAGAGCAATGGCAAGATTTCTTTTTTGAACTCAAGTCTTTGGATAAGGATTAAAGCAATGAGTGCACAGGCAATTAGTATTTTTCTAGGCCATGATTTTGAAAAGACCTATAAAGTGTTTCACTCTCTCTGAAATCTAGGATAAGTTGGTTGTGTAGTTTTGTTGGTCTCCCGTGCAAGTCCTAGATAAACATCCCTGCTTTCATGCAAAATCAGCTGCCAGCCCCATCATGTTTAGCTGGCTGCCATCCAAATGTGTGGGGCTGAAGGGTGCAGGTATGCTGGCTCCCATTAAATTCGGATTAGGAGCGCTGCATAGATCTGAAATACTTCTTTTTGTCTTTCAAAGGTGCTAAGGAAGAATCTGAAGAAGCCAAAGAGGGTGAGGAAGAGGAAGGAGAAGGGGAAGAAACAGCAGCTGAGGAAGGGGAGGAGTCTCAGGAAACTGCTGAGGAGACTGGTGAGGAGGAGAAGGAAGAGAAAGAAGCAGCAGGAAAGGAAGAGAGTGAAGTGAAAAAGAAGGCTTGATTTTTAGGCAGTCTAGCTTTCTCATCAAGTCAGCAGAATAAACAATGATTGACTGAGCTAAAATTGCAGTCTCACATATTTAATTCAGTGACCACTGAGGTTTAAAGTTAATGATCTATGATGTTTCTCTCTGTGCAGAGTATCAGTATGCTTGCAGAGCACCCACTGGCTTGCTCCCTGAATGCCGCATGGTCTACACGTATGAATTCAGGGGTTATGTCCTTCTTGGGTGATTCAGAACCTTAAAATTTAAAATGGGGAAAAAATTAAGTCATGGGAATGAAAGTTGTCTTTAACTTGCATTTAAAATAATTATGGAAACTTTGGGTGGGTAAATAATGGAGGCTTCAATAAGTACGTGCAATAAAGCTAGTCAATAAAGTTACAGAAATGCTTACACAGATTCCTTGTATGTGTCATGTGTCACTAATGCACTTCAAAGGTTGATAAAGTGGTGTATCGCATTCATCTTTCAACCTGTGTAATGGGGTATGGGAAACTGGTTTCCATCTTTAGCTGATATGCTTGGGGGACTAACAGGTGCACAAAGAATTTCTTGATGGGGCTGTAAAATTTCACATGGAAATCTTCACAACAGTAAAAATACACACGTGCTGTTAGCTTTGTGGTGGGTCTCACCGAGCTGTTGTATGCACACAAGAACAAGCTCCCTTTTGCCTTGTGAAAAAATGAGAAATTTTAACACACCAATACAGAAGCAAAATGCGAACATGCCTGTTAAATGTTGGTAGGAGGTTGTTCAATGTCTGGCAGTTCAGCAACGAAAGGGAAGACTGCTGATAGAGGTGAGACTTGGAGCAATGTCTGTATTATTTGAGAGAAAAAAAAAAAATGCTGGGGTGAGGTGTTAAAGGGAAGGATAATGTGGGGGGACTTCTCTCTGCCACTTGAATGAGCTGCCTTTCCAGGGTGCTATCTTGAGTCAATCCTCTATGGACTGAAGAGGTTCATTTTCTACTGAGAATTTGCGAGGGCCTTTTAAAATTCTGAGTATGAGCCAAAGAAAGGTCTGATCTGTGATCAGGCACAAAATCGGAACAGCTCAAACAGCAGCAAAGGCTGACAATTCTGAAAGCCATGTCCTGTAGTCTGAATCTATTTATTTTCAATTGAAGTTGATGCATAAAATTAAACCTTGGGCTAAGGGCAAGTACTAGACTAATGCTGCAAATTAAACCATTTTAAATAAACTAAACCCATGGAAATCCACATTAAAACAGGCATTACGCAGCTGCACTAAAACCTCTCACAGTCGCTTTCAGCTAGATGGATTTTTTTCTGTAGGACTTGGGGTTAACTTTTAATTCTGTACACTGGCTTCGTGGGGTCAGTTGATTTGCGTTGGTTCTCCTCGATGGCTTCGTTCAGAGAGAAAGGAGGTATCTTTTTATACAAACTTCAGGGGTGTTCCAAAAGCATCTCAGTTTTCAGTGTTGAAAAAAGAAGATTATGATGGATAAGGTAAGAACTTAAAATAATTCTTTCCTTCCATGTTCCTGGGAAAAACAGCAGAAAAAGAAAAAGAAGCTTTGGTAAAACTGTTCAGGAAACGGAGTTTGTACTCATGTCATAATTCCAGTAACTCCTGTTCAAGGAGTCCCAGTATAATTTCCAAATGCCTTTTTCTTTTTCCCCCCCCCCCGCTTTCTTGTATTTTTTGATGCTTTTGAGAACCAGAAGGCACACATGTAAATTAATTTTCCCTTTCTTCAACAACATCTTTTCTTAGAAGTCTGTCTTTTCGTGTTTCCCTCCTGCTTTTAATGGAGATTTTTCTACATGTGTTTATGCAGACTTATTCTTACAAAGCAGATCTTGTTTTCCGTCTCCAGGAAAGCGGTGGTGAGCGGTGGGGGGTGCTTGCAGTACCATGGGCCAGAGACTCGACCACGCTCTTTGCTCAGCGCTTTTAAAAGCTATCGATGGGATTGCAGGAGACCTGCTCCTTTTGGTATGTGATGCTCTAGTTCAAACACAGCAGAATATTGAGTTCTAAGAGATGGTACTTGGAAATTCGCCTAAGTGCCCTATCAGAAAATGCTTAGCACGGCACGTCAGTTGGGAGAGAGTTTGTGCTCCTACGCAGCAAAAAACATCCTATGCACCAGATCAGACCATCACAGCCATTAAAGCCAAACCACTGTTAAATAGATTGGCATATATTAAAACCACTGCCCCCATCCTGCCTTTTTCCAAGCACTCTGAGCTCCTTTTAACTTTGCAGTATCTGATTTTACTTCCTCTTTCCTGTCTTTTTTTTTTTTTTTTTTTTCAGAAAAACTCCTTCATTCAGTCCTTTGTATCCCTTTCACTTCTGGGGAGCAATACAGCTTGCAACTCTCCAAACTGTTGCAACCAGGCTGCTAGGGGTGCTCTCAAACCAGCACGTTTAGAGATATACCAGCAAATACATTTCTCCTTGCAGCGTATCTCAGTCCGATCCCCACTCCTTACGTTATTTTTAATGTATTACAGCTAGAGGAGAGATTTCAGGACCGCAGGGAATGCGTGAGTMACAGCCATGGCAATGAGCTGCAGAGGGTGACAAGCTGCGGTGACCGTCCTGTCTGGTTTGTCACCCCCAGTCCTGCCTTGCTGCTAAGGTGAACTGGTGGGAGGGAGGACGGAAGCGTGCGTTTGYGTGCCGAGATGCTCTCAGGGTTGCGGGGATCCTACTGGCAACACTTATTTTCCCTTTGGAAATCCAGGAGCTCGCTTTGACGCAATGCAGTAAAAGCAGGCAGAGAGGGAGACACGATAGAAACTTTAACCCAAGTTGCAGCTGCAAATAAAGCCACGGGGTCTGCCCCTGAATTTTCTCTTGCTGTTTGGACAGACGAATTCTGCATCAGGCTGAGATCTCATCACAGGGGAAACAAATACAAGGAGGTCCTGAATGCTTGTCCTGAGATACACATAGACACACACTCCCCTTCCACTTGGCAAGAGGAAAAGTTGTACAGATATATTACCCAGATTCTAGGAAATTACTTTCCAGTAACTAAATAATTGACAATTCATCATTTGCTGCCTTCCTAGATTAGTTAAGGGTAGTTTAACCCTGAACAGAGAAGGAAGAAAGCCCACATGTGAATGGGAAAAGCACAGACCCTGATGCCTGGAGAAAATTCTAGTGCCTGACTCAGCTCCCTGGCAAATGCAACCTATTTGTGTTTTGTAACTCTTCCCAGTTTGTTTCCACCTGGAATTTAGTTCTGGGATGCTGAAAATCTCTCAGTCATAGCTCTTCCACAAGTCGATACGGTAAAAAGGTCCTGTTTTAGAGCCCTCCAGCTCCTGAAGTCACGGGGGTCTTGATGGTCCACCTTAAATAAGATGCAAAAATCTTTACAGTAACGTCCTTTAATTATTGTTTTTCCGTTCATGGAGTTTTTCGTATTGATCAATGAACTTCTGTGTCTAAAAGTAATTAATCCCTTCACTGGTTATGCACAGTGTGAAGAAGTAATTGGTGCAGAACAGGCAAATAACATACTATTTATGCATCTCTGCCCTGGAATTATGCTATCTTTTGAAACTGTTTGATTGCAGATGTCAGCAGACAAAACCTCTTGGCAACATTAAATATTAATCAGTTCTTATAGTTTTATAAATATTTAGAAATGTGTTAATTTCTAAATTACTGCTTATTTCTCTTAGGATTTGATGGAAACATTTGCAGTGGGAAATAGACTAAACTCACAAATTTATTTTGTGTGTTAGAGCAGAGAAAAAAATGCAGTTCCGGGTAATAACTAAAGGCTGAAATATGGTTTGGGTGGAAAAGGAGGGGAAACGAGGATATTTTGAAATACACCATGCCAGTGAGTAGCCCAGGAGTTTGCCTCCTGCTCAGGCCGTGCAGTGACTTCCCAAAACCGTTCAGGAAAATCAACGTACCCTGGGCAGAAGTGTCGATACAGCCCCTTTCGACAAGAAACTGCAATCCTGCTTGGACTGCCGATGTGCAAGCGGAATCAAACCAACACAAATAATAATCTCTAGGTCCTTGTACCTGTATCCTACCAGAACTGCAAAGAAAGCTTAATATGAAAAATAGCAAGCCAGTTGGGGATCCCACCTGCACCTGCCCACATTAACAACAACGTGTTCTTGAGCCTCCCACTGACATTGACATTTAATTCACTGTACAAGGTGACCCTTCTTCACCTCCCCGCCGAAGATGCCCGTCTTTCTATGCTGAGGGGTGGTAGCCCACGGGCTAAATGTCAGCTTGTGACATTCTAGCAGATTCTAGAACTTATTTAGAAGCACGTAAACAGAAAGTTTTATGTTAAATATTGGTCTCTGATTTAGTTTTTGGTTTTAGTGGTGGTGCGCTCTTGAAAATTTTTATTAGACCCAAGAGAAAAATGCTCAAAAACAATTGGGCATTTCTGTATTTTAACATAACTTGGTGCAAACACTTACTGACAATAGGTGAGTGTGACTGGGCTACTTAACTTCTTATTCATAAAGGTATAGTTATTTTTATGTCACATACACATTAACTTTCACAAATAAGCTTGCTACAGAGAAGCTGCCATTTAATTTGCTGACTCTGCTTTAATTAAATGTCTCTCAACTGGCAAACTGTTGAGCACAGATTTCCATTATTGATATCAGCAGGAGAAACATTCATTACTTTGCTACACAAAGACATTCAGATTTATGTGAAAGGTTTATCTGCTGTGGAGTTTTTACAATTTCTCCGATGAAGAACATGCAGAACCCTTTCAATTAAAAACTACTTGATCTTCAATTATTGATAGGGTAAAGAATTGGAAGGCATATGCAAATCAGTGTTTTTGATCAGACCCTCGATTAGTCAACAGATTTCAGGACAGTCCATGTACTGAACCCAGGCTTAAAAATTATTTGCATTTCTTTGCGAGTTATGGGAGGTAAGGCAGTAGCAGTGTTCTTCATTTTCCTTTTGAAACATGATAGAAATAAACACAATATTAATCCCATAGTAAAACATATTTGTTCCCCAAATTGGAGTTGGGGCTCTCCTCTTTTTCTCTTTGTTTCATTTGTCTCCATAATCTCTGAGATAGTTTCCTTTTTCCAGGAATTTATTTGCTCTCAGTTTTGGAATTTTGTGTTCAGAGGCAGATTGCATCTGTTGATCATTTGAGACAGAGTATTGATAAGGATGTTATCATATAATTAAGGCAGGAAGGAAAAAAGATAATCAGAAGCTACCCCATTTTGATGAACACATGGTGTCTCAGTTGAGATTACTTAATGGGTCTTTGCACACTTAAGCGACAAATTAGTGTCATAGAAGAGACCGTGACCAGTTGTGGTTCCCAGACAGGCTATCTTCACAGGAAAAAAAATCAAGGAATGAGCTGGAAATTGCCACATCTTTAAGACTCTCCTTACACACTGAGACTGGCATGGAGGGAGGAAAATTATACTTGCAGCAGAGTTTAACACTTTTACACTTAGTACAAGCGGAATTGCTCAGGTAAGTGATGTTGGCAGCACATGGCTTAGAGACCTTCCTGTCACGAGCAAGAGCAATTGAACCCCTCTAAGCAGCTAAAGGCCAGGCAGCAGAATTCAGTATTCCTCTTTACTCTAGAAAGCATGGGGTATGGCTCTTAAGTATTTGCTTAAACCAGCTCAAGTATTTTGTGTTCTGTTACATAAAATTTGTTCATCATCTCCCATTCAAACTTGTTTTCTAAATGAGGACACTAAGGAAAAACTCAAGCAACTTTTCAACCCATGCAACTGTGTTCCTATCCAGGACAGAGTATCGAACTTCAGGGAAGGATGCGAGTTGGAAAAAAGTCACCAGACAAGTCATGTTTTCAGTATTGACCTTTATTGAGCAAGAACTGCTGTGACTGTTTTACATCAAACAACAAAAGGTTGCGTACTGTGCATGTCAACTAGGTTCTCCCATGAGCAAAAGTCCACCCTAATTGCATCAGTGAGGTAAACATAATTATTTATAAGTAGCTTTTTTTAAGGCTAGGAGAGTTCTGGTTCTCATGAATATTCTATTACTGTTTTCTGTTTGTTTTTGGCTCAGTTGGTTCTTTGCATAATACATCTTAAGTCATTCCTCAGATATGTCCCTCCAACAGCTCAGGAAATTCAAAAGCTTCCTTTGCACATTTCATCTCATGCACTATTATTAGTATTATTTTTTTAGATCCCCAAGCTCTGTGGAGGGAGTACATCTTGAGCCTGCATGCATTCCCCCCCCCTCCCCTATATTGCACAAAAAAGTAAAATACTGTGTGTCTGGAGCCTCCATGAGAGAACCCGTTCTGCTTTGAAGCCGTCACTCACATGCATTTTGCAGCTGTCATATGGCTTAACCTTTTGCACCAACCCAAGCTCTTTAATTTTTTAAGTTTAGCTATGATTTATTTTATTCGGTCTCTTTAATCTCTTTTACTACAGCATGTGAAGTAACCTTCTCCACTTTCTTGGTGGACACTAATTTCTCCTCAAAGCTTTCTTCATGTTCCTCTACCTTCTGAGTGACTGTCACCGACTTTGTGATGTATGTGGTTGCACTGTCCCCACCTTCGCCAGTGATTTTCTCCGCTTTTTTGGTTACTACAATTTTCTCACCCTTATCATCAATTGGGCTCACATCTAGGCCATTGGTGACAACTCCCTTGTCTTCCTCCTCAACCTCCTTCTCTTTGGATTCCTCTTCCTTTTTCTCCTCCACCTCACCATTCACTGCAATGTCTTCTTTCCTAGACCCCTTCCCTACCTCTGCACTAATTTTTGTTACCTTTGTGACAGTGATGGTCTCTTCCACCACAGCCTTTTCATCTTTGACCGGAGAGGCCGGCTTCTCTGGAGAACGGGGCTTCTCCGGAGTCACCGGCTTTTCTGGAGAGCGGGGCTTTTCTGGGGTTGCTGGCTTTTCCGAAGAACGGGGCTTCTCCGGCACCGCCAGCTTCTCCAGGGTCACAGCTTTCTCTGGGGTTGCAGGCTTCTCCGGCGTCGCAGGCTTCTCCGGCGTCGCTGCCTTGTCTGGAGAGGTTACCTTTGGTGTCGCCGGCTTCTCCGGAGATGCTGCTTTCTCCTCCTCCTTGGCAGGTTTCTCACCACCTTTCTCTACCTTCTGTTCTTTTCCTGCTTCTGCAGCTGTTTCTTTCTGGACAGCCTTGGCTGGCTCCATTACAGGGGATTTAAGGGGGGATTTAGGAGGTGACTTTGAGGGAGGTGTTTTGACCTTCTCTACCTTTGCTGCTACCTCTTCAGCTTTGCCCTTGGCCTCTGCTTCTTCCCCCTCTTCCTCAGCCTCCTCCCCTTCTTCCTTTTCCTCTATTTCTTCTTTTTCAGAACCTCCTTCTTCCGCTGCGTCAGATTTTGCAGCTTCTTCCTCCTCTGCTTCCTCTTCCTCCTTCTCTTCTTCCTCAGGCGCAGCCGCTTTTTCTGCAGCAGCCTTCTCAGAAACTTCTTCCTCTGCAGCTGCTGCTTCTGCTTTTTCTTCCTCCTGTTCTTCTTGCTGGGCCTTGGCTGCCATTTCTTCCGCAATAGCTGCTAGGGCATCTTCCATTTCAGACTTTTCATCCTCTACCTTTGTCTCTTCAATGATTTCTTCTACAAACTTGTGCTGGACCTTCAGCTTTGGTGGTTCAATTTTTGTTTTCTGAATTTTAGTGGATGCTATTGTGACAGACGGTTGTCTGTGTGTGAATATGGGTCCAGTAATGCTTCCAGAGAAGGCACTGAATCTTGTCTCTTCACCCTCCAGTAGCTTCCTAAGGGAATTGGGAGGAAGAAAAGAAAAAAATGAGCATAGAAACCCAACGTAAGGGACAGCTATTAGAATATTTCCCTGTCAGCAGGATGAAACCAATTTGTATGTGGAATATGCTAGAGCCAATCAGCATAATCCATCGCTCACAGCCCCAGTTCGGCTTTCCATGAATCAGCTCTTTTGCAAAATTCATATTCAGCAAACAGCTTTTTAGCTTGGTTTGCATATGGCAAGTGTAACACCTTCGGCTGATCAGCTGAAATTCATCCTTAATGTCAAAAACTTCATTATGGCATAAGTCAGCACAGAATATGGCAAAATAATTAACTTAATAGGATGCATTATGACTTAGGCGAATTGAGAATTTGACACAGCCAACAGACCCAAATCAAATATTAYGGCTGAGATATTCAAAGCCAATTAGAGCATGTGTCCTAGTTCAATAGTTTGGGCACCCACCTTTCTTTTGCAGCTGTGAAAACTGAAGAGACTTTTCTTCAGCTAACTTGGGCAGCAAACAGCCATAGACCCTGGGGTATCTGTGTGTTTGTCTGAACAGCCTCCGGAATTWAAGCAGTTCTGGAGATGGGGTTTTTTGTTTTTGCTTTTCTTATATTCAAATGTGTGTTTTTCATCTAAGCCTGTGACCCAGAAAAATCAGCAGTTCTCCGATGAGAGTTCTAAAGTGATGCAAAGGAGACCAAAAAACCTGCCAGGTGATGGCAATAGCAAGCAATGTTCCTGCTCCAGATTAGAGTGGGTACCTTTAAAGGAAAGTTGAGCAAGAAAAGCAAAAGTGTTTGAGACAAGCAGATTAGCGCTCCCTGCTTGAAACCATGATCAAGCAAGTGCACTGTCTCCCCCTCTCAAGTGATAAAAGGGAATTCAAGCAACAAGCACCGCTTGTCTGGCATATGTAAAGCAAAGTAAACAGGAATTAAAAATAAACTTTTCTGCTGCATCTTCTGCTTTTGTAAAMAAGGGCAGAATGCGGCACCGGGGTGCCACTGCACTGAGTCATGCTATCCTGTGCCCACTGAGCTTGACGGGAGCTTTGCCACTGATTCCCAGGGAGCCGGTCCCTGATGAACTCTGGGTTCTTACTGCTCCATGGTCTGGGTAGATTTTGGAAGTGGTTGTAATAATTTAGTCAAGCTCTAATGTTACTTGTGTTCACTGCATGCAGATATTTCTTATCTGTGGTAAAGCTTCCCAAGCCAGCAGCATCTGCAGTGCTATTAATATTCCAGACACATCCGCAGTGATCCTACTGTACCTGTACGCAGCAATTTCAATATCCAGGGCCATCTTGACATTGAGGAGGTCCTGGTAYTCCCTCAAGTGACGTGCCATTTCCCACTTTGTTCCTCTAAGCTCGTTCTCCAGCTGATGGATCGTGTCCTGCAACGGAGACGCAGAAAACCTCTGTGACACGGACACACGCTTCGCGCAGGGACAGAGCGGAAAAAGTTCTCAAAAGCGACTTTCAGGAACTCTTTCCGCCGCCCCGGGAGGCAGCGCCGGGACCAGGGCAGGACCCCCCCGGCTCCCACCGCCCTCCCCATCACCTCCCTCCCTGCAGCCGGCCCTCGGGGGTCCAGCCCCGCAGCCAGCGCCTCGGGCTCCCCCTGCGCGCACCCCCCCACCCCTCGCCGCGGAGCCGCGCCGGGCACCGCCACCCGCCCCCCCCCCACTCCCCGAAGCGGGCTCGGCGCAACCCGGGACATCCCCCCCGCTACCTGGTAGGTGGTGAGGTCGTTGTTGTGGCGTTCCTCGATGTCGCTGAGCTGCCGCTCCAGCGACTCCTTGGTGCCGCGCACCGACTCCAGCTCGATGCTCTTGGACTGGAGCTGCCGGCGGTACTCGGCGATCTCCTCCTTGGCGGAGCGGATGGCCTCCTTGTTCTGCTCGGCCGCCTCCGTCAGCTTGGCGTAGCGGCACTTGAACCACTCCTCGGCCTGGTGCATGTTGTGGTCGGACTGGCACTCCAGCTGGGCGCGGATCTCCTTCAGCGCCGTGGTGAGGTCGGTCTTCAGGTAGTCCTTCCTCTCCACCGTGGCGTGGGACGCCTGGAGCTGCGCCAGCAGCTCGGCCACCTCCTCCTCGTGGTTGCCCCGCAGGAAGGCCACCTCGTCCTGCAGCGACTGCACCTTCTTGTCCAGCTCCGCCCGCATCAGCGAGGCCTCCTCCATCTCCTTGCGCAGGGCGCGGATGGTGGCCTCCGTCTCGTCGCGCAGCCGCGCCTCATCCTCGAACCGCTCCCGCAGGCGCTGGATGTCCTCCTCGATGTGCTCCGAATCCAGCTGGATCTGCGCCTTCTCGTGGCTCACCTGCTCCAGGGCACCCCGCAGCTCCCGCAGCTCCTGCTCGTAGGCGTCGCTCAGCTGCGCCCGCCCGGCGTGTTTCTGCCGCAGGGCCGCCAGCTCCGCCTCGATCTCCTTGTTCTGCTGCTCCAGGTAGTGCACCTTCTCGATGTACCCGGCGAAGCGGTCGTTCAGCCCTTGCAGCTGCTCCTTCTCGTTGGAGCGGCTCAGCTTCAGCTCGGCCGCGCCGTTCAGCAGCGAGGCCTGGCTGACGTCCAGGCTCTCGGCGGAGCTCAGCACCGTGGAACCGTACGCGGCCCGCGGCGGCCCCAAGTTGGGGCGCTTGTAAGAGGAGGAGACGGTGCTGCCCGAACCCCGCGACCACGACTGCGAGCGGAACCCGCTGGACGGGGAGGCGCTGGTGCGGCTGTAGGCGGCCCGGGTCTCGGTCACCCGGCGGTACGAGGGGTTGCCCAGGGACTCCATGGTGTAGCTCATGGTGGGGCAACTCGGGGGCGGCGGTACTTCGGCCGCCGCCGCCCCTTATATAGCCCCGCCGGGCGGCAGCGGGGCGGCCCCGCACACGTGTGCGGGGGGCGGCCTCCCCCC